>JABCKT010000065.1:0-84880 GCA_018858115.1 Tephrocybe rancida
GGAGTACCGGAGAGTTCATACATCGATTTACCCTTCGCCCGCCATAGCTCAGATTTCGAGATCATTCAAACCCTCCTCCATTTCAAATTCCGTTCCCAAACCCGTAGCTTCATTTCCTTTGAAATCTTTCATCCCTGTGCTGCTCGAGGTAACCTGTTCCCATACATAAACCTTTCCGACCTTATCTTTTCCATCCCTTTCGAGTACCACGGCCAACCTTATTCCATTCCTCCCATTCCGAGCGCTTCAAAGTAAATCATTAACCTAGCCAATAAAGCATCTCGCATTTTAACAGAACCCCTTGTCCAAGGCAGGTTTTGTGGTTGTTGTGGATTGGTTTCAAGCACCAAACACTCAATCGATCTAGCCACAAACTAGGTCACCCGATTTTTAGACCATCTGCATAGGATTGTGTCGAACCCATCAACGGCTTTTTCTATATGCCCAGAAACAAACAAGGAAAAGTTATAGTGTTTCTTATATTTTTCTTGGGATACATTTTGAGAAACAGATGTACTGTTTCCTCAGATACAGCTCAGGAACACAAAACATCTTTGCAGTCTGTTTCTAGGTATATGTTGTAGATATTCAGAATGAACAACTTGCTTGGACAATCAAAGGCAGTCTTCAATAACAGACATGTTCATATAAAATTTGGCAAATTTAATCAGGTAGGAAATACAATGTGCTCAAATCAAAGGGAAATATTTCAGTGGTGTATGAGGTAAGCCAGACCAAGATTCAAGTCATAAATCTAACACACTGAAGGTAGTAACAACAGCACCTCGACCAATGAGCTTTCATGCTCCCATCCGTTCATTAAACATACGCCCGATGATGTTGTATGCTGTTGCACCACGATCAAACTCTGATGGGACATTCCCAACAAAACGGATAGGCACCAGATAAGTGTCTACATCGGTTATGCCACGGTAATGGGATGATCGGACAGAAATGAGGAGCCTATTGGCCAATATACTTGCAACGGCACAAGAGAATGGTGTGGCAAGCTTGTCCAGGGTTATCTAAACCATAACAATCTCAAAACTGGATGAGACAGTGTACTCACAACCTACCTGGTTATAGCACCAAAGAATCAGGTTGGCAAGATATATCCAGAAAATGCTGACAAAAAACATGAGCAACCTCCAGTCACAAGGTATGAAGGGACTGACACAATGAAGTATCTCAGAGAATCCCTTGTGAGACATTGCATAATGGTAATACCCGGTGATGTTCGGTGTTGCCATGCTTTGTACATAGCTAATAAGAGTAAGGTGGTTTCGATAACCAGAATGACAGCCCAGTAGTAGATAACCCAGGGACGGCCATTTGAAACTACATCAGCACAGATAAAGATTCCAGGAAATGGTTCATTTGTGGCTGGGGGCCGATTGTAAGCATCACTGTAATCTGAGTGGTGTAAGGGAGGACACAAACCAATTGCCTCCTGTTGTGACAGCCCAATAATCAGACCCACTGCCAATGCTTCTCCAAGAGTCATGAAAATCTAAATATGTCTAAGAGGCAGCACAAGTCAAAGGATGAACAAATTTTATTACAAATAAAGCCAGCATTTTTCGGGTGCTTTGGTACATCGCATAAAGGCGGAGTTCAAGGATGACTATAATATCAGGAGATTAGAAGCAACTGTAACAAATTTGGAGATACCACAAACTGTGAATTATGATGGCCTGCAAACTTGCCCCAGTATTTTCCCATTGAAAGAAGATAGAACCTAATTGAAGGTACACATTAGCAATGCTGCAATTGAATATACAGGGGAATGTCACTTACATCTAGGTCAATCTACATGAGGAAACACTGACTAGAAGATGGAACAACGCACGTCTAAGTCAACAGGAAAAACACGTCATGCGTGTAGAATTATATGTTGATTAGCCTTACCTTGAGCGACGGATCCGAAATCATGAAAACTGACTCAGAGGATGGTCGGTACTTAGACATTCTCTCCCAAGGCTCAATTATACACACCAATAGCATTGGAACTGGGGGGAATGGATATTGATTAGAGCATTCAGGTGCTCAAAGGCTAGCACGCACACGTTGAAACCTAAACTGGAATACCGTAACTGAACGGAATCAGTGACAAAATAATCTGTTAGACACATATTATGCTCACCAACAGGAACAAGCACTTTGCTATTGACCATCTTTGTTTCTTTCCGGTAATCAATACATATCCGACATCATAAGGGTGTGCTTACCCAAAAGAATTCTACCTGTATTACAGTATGTACATCAGACTTCTAGATATGTAGGAAGAGAATGACTTACCTCGGCGTCCAGCTGAAGGACTGAGCATCAAAGAACTTGAGAAACAAGTAGGTCAGATATACAATCAATTGATGGCTCACAGTACTCATAGGCGATGAGGGTGGCACATGCAACTAGCATGAAATTTCAGAGCTGTTGTGGCGACCTAAATCAAGTCAACACACTCACTATAAGCGTTCCGTTCCCATCCAGCCTGTATCATCCCCGAGATATTGTAGTGGATTGATTCTGTCATGACTGCAGAGACGAAGATACTTAGACAACGGACAATGGCGAGTCGGAATGAAAGAGTCACAACTTTCCCCTGTATTGCCGTTAAGAGGCAGACGTCGTGGAGAATGTTATTTGGTGCATGCCAAGCCATCCAAATGATGGGGTATAAGGTTTGACGCCGAACAGAAACAGCGCTGAAGTCGCAGGTCAACTTGAAGTGACAACTGCTCTTGTGTGATCCACACGAACGATAAAATGAATGGATGAATCTGATCTCCACAGGCTCGCTGCACACGACACCATCATCATTCAAGAGGCACACAGTGCTGGTACCTCAGAGAATCCAACCAGATCTAGATATCATCGCCATCCAAGGTCTATCCATCTTAATTGTTTTCATCAGCTATCATCTTGGGTCAGCATTGAAGCACACCTGATTGACTGACTGTGACAAATTTTGCCTCAATACAACCCCAAAAATCGTGTCTTTGGGAGTCTTATTGTTGCCCAAGGCTGAGTAAGCGTCAGGGGGGGGTGGGGGTGCTGGCCTCCGAAATCGACGTGTAGGCGCGAATTTTGAACTCGACCTCCAAGTTCAAACAGTGGGATAACTCAATGCGGAATGACACGGAGCATCCCTTGCATGTCCAGTTGCTCCAGCTCAACGCCCACAGGAATACACCAAGTATTCCCCTGAGTAAGTATACCTTCCTTCTCCTGCTATCAAAGAAAACATTATAGGTGCACAAACACTCTCCAAGGCTTTCCGCAACAGGCGCCTCACACCTCTGTCTTGGAAACCGGCTTGCAATGGGTGGATCTGTAACATCGGGGACAATGGGGGTGTGGACAAGCTGCTGGATCTGGGGAGTATTTGGCTCGTGTACCTTGAACAGCTACAAAGTATATCTCATGAGTTTCATTTCTTATCTAAATCAACATTACTCCCTGATTTCACGCCAATGTCAGTACCCGTGAGTGATGCGCGCAGTGTCAACTCCATCAGTCCCAATTCAGTCCCTGCATCGATTTCACTCTCACTACCTTCTTCTTTGGGCAAGCCTCGTCACAAAACATCCTGTGAGACATACCGAGCACCTGCCACCCCTCCTCAGGTGACTTGATGAGCTCACCATCCAGGAGTGCGCTGAAAATGCGGATCGATGATGGACAGTTGCAAGAGGATGGAAAGATTCACCGGTATGCACCCTTGTCCAGACTCCAGTTCCTGGTCTCACTCCCTGCTTGATCTCATCATTCTGTCATTCGTTTCAATGAACGTGCCAAGGCTGTGGTCCCACAGAACCTCAAATAGACTTCCCAATCCTGATCCAAGTTCTGTCTCATCACGCTGAGAACACGTCACGCAAGAACTCACATGGTACCTCTGAATCTCTGAGACCCCAAGTTCGACCCTCCGCCCCATTCTATCGTCTCTGCAACGTTGTTTTGTTCCCTGTGTGCGCCGTTGTAGCTGGAGCTCACGATTGAGAAATTTAAAATCTGGGCGCAAACAGCGTATTGTGGAGTAGAGTAAAACTATGCTTAAGCAGGTATCGAAACAGGTCCAGGAAGAATCAAGAATGAATCTAGGGCGGGGAAGACGAAGGAAAGAGAAGGATGGACTTATAGTATACCTTCAAAGTGGTATGTTCAGCCCCACCGTGAAAAGATAAACATGGTTGGAAGTGAGCGAGTGTGAACCACCGAAAGGGGTCTGAATGGGGGTATCCAATAATAATAAACGCCCGTCGGGCGAAATAGATGATGGAGTAACAAGTCTGCATGACGGAAACAAAAAATGAAACGAGGAAAAACGACGACATTTAAAGAAAGAAGAAAACGGCCACGGGACTATACCAAATGGAACGCCGAGCTCTACCAAAGAAGAACCAAGAGAACTTCTAAATCACCATATAGCTCCTGACGGTACCTGGAGATGGAGGGGTTGGCAATAATTTGAGACGAGAGAGCGGTAAGGCGTACCTTGAAGAGTGATAATGATTCTCGTCCCCAAAGAAACAACATCGTGCGTGTGCAGCGGGAGATCGGGTCGGATTATCGATCAGTCTATGCCAACCGTATCAAACAAGCTCAAGCACATACTGGCATCCGATCGACACGCACCTTGACGAGATCAGGAATGTAAGTATCTGACACCGGGACGCTGGACCGGTAGTTGTATGTCTTCGGTTCCGCGACATGAGCATTACGGAGATACCACGATTGATGTGTGTGAAGGCCTGTCTAAAAAGAGAGAATGAGTAGCGAGGTGAGTCGAGGGAGGCATTCATACCGTGAATAAATGGTCGAGGTCGAGCCACGATAGGACGATCCTTCGATTCTACATCCCCAGTAGGGAAGCCCGTCGAGAAAAACACAACGAAGCCGCGCAGGGGCCCTGTGGGGTCGGTAAGCCAGGGAGGGCATCCTACTATATAATGTTGACGTTGGTGAGGTACACGTCAGCGGGGTGAGCTTGGGTTGAGTTCAACCGTCGGCAGGCGTCCGAATTTTGGAAACATATTTTGGGCCTATCCAAAAGAGACGTGAGCGGCAGACCGCATAAAGACAGACGAACATACAAAATATACTTGTCCAGGCCCCTCCGCGAAACGCCAGTCCTTACATCGAACACCTTCGCACTTGGCGGGGGTACCCTGTTGGAGCGGAAGGAACCAAGCCGCGCAGGGGCCAGGCAAGGTCGGTGAAACAGCGGAGAACGTCCTGGAGTGGGATGGCGGCACTGATACGGTATAGGACAGCGTGAGTGGGGTTCGCGGGGGTTGGGGTCCCCTGTCGAGAGAGGGAACCGGGTCATGCAGGGGCCCAACGAGGGCGGTAAAGTTGGCTGAGCTATGCTAGGATAAAATGGTCGTGCGGATAAGGTACAAGCTAACGGGGTGCAAACTCGAGCAGAGTTTAAGCGGAGGCCTGGCGTTACGTGACAATCGGCGTTGGAGAGAAGGCGTCGATCCAACCTCAACGGAGCATGGAAATGAGAACGGCGTTCATGGGAGTGGTTGGCGTTGTGGAAGATAGGGAAGAATGTGGGTAGGGAGGAGGACAGGCGGGCAAGTGGACAATGCGTGTTTGCTAATAAGTAAGGGTGTGGCCAACGAGGAGGATGAGTTGCGCAGGCGTTGGGGAGGGAGTGGATATCGCTAGAGGTACGTAAGTGAACCTAGCCTCGCGAGGAGGGCAGGATGACCGGCGAACCTGCCAACACATCCCAGGCGAACCCTGTCCTCGCCTCCCACCATTTCAAACCAGCGACGAAGAACCGGAAGTCCTCCAATCGAACGATTCACGCAATATTCGAGGATTGGGAGGGTCGGATTCGATCCAAAATTGATTCTTCGTGAGTGACCCACAAGTTGTTGCATGATTCGCAGATACGGCAAGCACTGTAGGAAATGGTTAGAACAAAGCCATGAATGAAAATGGCAAGGAACACGTACGATAACGTTATATCATAAGTAAATAGGGCCAGGTCAGCTACATCCGTGGTTCGGACTCGTTCCAAATTTGAAGGTCTGCAGCTTTTCCCTCACCCCAGTCTCAAAAACCTCGTCGTTGGATATCTGACGCGATTCCACTGAAAGCATTGGGCAACGATCATATCTTCGATACCGGAAAGAATGGCATAGCCAGAGCAGAGATAAGATGAATCGGTAGCTCAGCCAGACGTTGAACAAGGAGGAAGCAAGGAAGCGAGCCTGTTGTGTGGGTTTGTTTGAATAACAATCGGCTTTCTCCGGGCCGCCTTTCGGGCCAGACAAATAAATAATTACACATTTATCATTTATTATTCATTACGCCCACATACCGTCGCCAAAGTCAATTTCTGCAATCGAGCGTCGAATGTTGGTGTCGTAAGGAAAGGGCCGCGACGTTGACCTAGCCAGTGTGGGCGACTGGACTCCTGACCGCAACCATCATAGCAAACGTGATTCCGGACCGGCGTCCCGGTCAATCTCGGAGTCTCACATTGGTTTTCTTTGCTTGCTCTCAACTTCTACAACTCTTTCCTTTCTTCGTGGCGGTAATCATGTCTGGCAAGAGGAAGTAAGAGAAAGTTTGAAGCAAGCTTTCGAAATGTTCCTCGATCGACCAAAGCTCCTCCGCATTTGTTCCGCATCAAAGTTCACCTCCAAGTCCACCCCTATAGACACTGACCTATGATGGCTACCTCATCTGCAGCCCGTGCGTGACTTGGCAGCGGTGCTGTGCGTCTCATTTCTGTTGGTATGGTGCCAGGGTCTGGCAGAGGCCCTATACGATTCTCTCCAAACATTCTCTACCATGAGTATTTGTTATATCAACAATCCTGACCTAGCCACAATCCGAGGTCGCCAGTCGTCATCGCGACATCGCAGAGACCAAACGGTTTCGCGGAGAGCAGCAACGACTCACAGACTCAGACGAATTCGAGAAGATAACTTCATTCAGTCGCTCAAGGACTTGTTATTGTAGGGCTTGTGTAGGACTCTATGTTGCCTTCGAGAGACGACACACAACATTTGACGGAGTATGTGACCATAACGACAAGGCTAGAGAGGCTTCAGAACCGTTGGGCTCAATCATCAAACATCAAACGTGATTATTTGGTTCGTCGTGACAAATTCATAACGCGCGCCCGGCCGTTGGGTAGATTATCTAGAGCATGGTCCTTGATGGCATTCTTACTGGTGGGTACAAGAAGGACACGCTCATAAAACTTGGACGGGCTGGCGGCTAGATAGGTAGGAGAGCGCGGAACAGGGACAAACTTCCTTACGCTCTGACAGCTTTACATCGATCTAATCTCAAGTATCCTTTATTTGCAATGTCAGTGAACGAAAGGGCTGCAGGGCGTGAGGTGGACGCTCAGAAATTTGCCCGCGTTCTTTCGAGGATGACACCGACATCTGGAAATCGGGCTGTCAATTTGCATTGGAACAGGGCATGCCTGCTGAAGATAAAGGTCAGTTTTAATCTTCAGAATATCTAACAGCTTACACAGTCACTCCAGCATCAACGGCATCCGTCAATGATGGCGTTATCTCCTTACCTCGATCATCGCATGCATTCTCTATATTGAACGTCCAGAGGAGGAGAGCAAAAACGATGAAAAGAGATTGACCAGCGAAGGTCACGCGCCAACACATGTGCTAAATGTTGCCAGTGAGATTCATGTCCGTAAAGAAAGGTGTGATGACAAACCGCCTTCCAAAACCAAATGAGCTGTGGCCCAACGAGGGCATATCCGAAGGAGAGATATCTAGAGTTTCTGTCTCGTCGAGAAAGCGCTCAGGTCGGAATTCTTCCGTGTCAGAATATATTGCAGGATCTCTGTTGGAGATTGGTTTGGTGAGCAAACTCCGGCATCTGACAAGAACCGACTTATTGATAGCCCTATTGGATGAGCGCTAAACCCAATTTTTTGAAGAGATTGAATCATACCAGATATTTGAAATGACAGTCGCACCTGTCGGCGTAAGTAAGTATCAGGTCAGATCATCGACAGGATTGAATCACCTTGCGGTATAAAATAACCGTCGTACCAGTCGTCCTGCGGGTAGATTCAGATTCAGAATCGCTACTCGCTAGACAACTTCAGGCTGACCTGTTCCACTCGTCTCGGAATACCTTTTTATCGGAATCAAATTTCTGATCATCTACAAAGAGAGGCAAACTCACCCATCGGGCCAGCGGGCCTCCAGCGTAGTAGCTCATTGACAAGCGCTCGTACGTACGGTAAGTGTGGCCGGTCAGCGAAGGTTGGAACACGATCGCGACCAACAACTCCATCGATCTGAGCCTGAGGCTTGCGCATTATCTCCGGATAGTGTATCATCGCAATAACCAAGGCCGTGACGGACGCTGTACACCTGATGCTGGCAGGATTATATATAAGGCCCTGTAATTAGAGTCGTAAGCTTTATATGTTCCAGACTGTAGTTAGAGCTTCCCGTGATGGATAAATTTGCTGTGGCAGCTCACAGCGTCAAAGCCTATTTAGCCCATTGCCCACACCCTCTCAAACAGCTCGTCATCGTCACGCTCCTATCCTGCGGGGGAGGGTGACACTATGTATGCACGCTGAGAAGCTGCGTTTTCGTCTTGTCCACGGTTTCCTGGATTGTGGCTGATTTCTACGAGCTTAGTTCTCGAATTCATCGGGCACGGCCTTCCAGGACCACAATGAGCATCTGCATGCCAGCCTCCAATAGCAGACATCATCAAGCAGCCCACCGCGATATTGTGTTATATTCAGTTACGTTGGAACGGCGTTGGAAACGACCCAAACATGTCCGACACTAATTTGACGCTGTCACAAAGGTCGAGCGTGATGTGACGCCAAGCATGCAGTGATTGTTGTCATCATTCTGATTCCCGAACCCGAAGCTCTCCGATATCTTCAGATTCTGTTTACTGATCCTACCCAAGCCGCGCTGCTTTTTGGATACGAGAAGGATATCAAAACGCATAACCCATGCATGGTACAAGTTCCACAATTGCATGTTTCAATCTTGCAAATGACGATGACCATTCTCCAGAACTACCGACCGTACATGTCCCACTTCTCAAGGGTGGTCTCGATGCTACATGCTACAGTAACCATGCAGTTAAGGCTGCCGCATACGCCGAAATACAACTCAATATCGTCTTCATAAACCGCACACTCGTCGAACTCAAAATGCTTCATAATTCACTTAGTATCATTGGACGTCTTCCTCCCGAGATCCTGTCGCGGGTCTTTTCATGGCTGCCGCCTGCCCCGCTGATTAAGGCTTCTTCCACTTGCACCTACTGGCGCAAAATAGCGCTGTCCTCTCCGGATCTTTGGGCTGCTGTCGAGCCTCGACTGGGCCTAGAGTATTTGAGGACCGTGATCCCGCGGTCGAGAGATCATCCACTCATTGTGTCACATTGGGGCCTGAACCTTGGCTTCGTGAGCACTAAACTCATACTGCAACAGATGCACCGCGTTCGGGAACTGAGCTTTGACCATCTTTGCGCCTGGAATTCATCCTGTTCCGTGGACAAAATCGCGCGCGAACTCACAGCATCTTATGCTCCGATACTCGAATCATTTGATCTGAGAGTGTGTAACGGTCGGCAGGATAGACACCTTTCCACTAATGCATTCTCAACTGGGTCTATTCATAAAATCCGTCTGGCAAATTGTATCTTTTCGCCATCGGGCACCCTCCGACACCTGACAGAACTCACCCTCGAGGATATGAACAACACAGGACCCGAGTTTTCCACTGTATGGGAAATACTCCAAAATTCCCCCAACCTTGAGCACTTGGCGCTACGCAATGCCTTTCAAGTCGATCCAGACAGTACAGTTGTGCATTTACGCCACCTTCGGTCTCTCGAGATCAAATGCAATGACTTTGAAACGGTCCTTACTACCTACTCATATATCAATCACTCAGCTACCATACGCATCCAAATGGCCTCATCCATTACGCGAGAGCCCTACACCGACTTTTCAGAAGTGGCGTACAACTCCGGCGCAGCTCTATCCGCTCATGTTGTCGTTCGCCATGCTTGTATCAAAGCTCGCGAAAATATTTTGACCTTGTCGCTATCTGGTGTGGAGGATACCAGCGACATGGACGCAGAAGTAGGCATTGTACTCGAGTTTCCTCAGGTTGAGGGCCACACACAAACATTCATCAACTCATTCTGTGCAGGGCTACGACTGGCCCAGGTACGACACCTATCGACAGAAGATATCGACTTCCCACAGAGAATATGGTGTTCCGTATTCGGCCGTTTGGAATTCCTCACCACCCTTTCCATCTACAACACGGGCTTCGAGCTTTTAGATGTTCTTTCAGACAATCTAGCTCACGATGGCACAGTGGTAGAACAGGGTGGTGCACTCGGGTGGCCCGCTCTACGTGCACTGGCTCTACATGGGTGGATTGTTGACCAGGAGACGATTCCTCTGGTCGGTTCCCGGTTCGGGATCCGCGCCACGAAGGGCGCGAGACTGCAGACACTGAGCCTTTTCGCGCCCAACTGGGTGGACAATACTTCCATGGAGATGTTAGAAACGTGGCAGCAGTCCGTGGAGAGGATTAAGCTCGACGGTGTCATTACCTTTGGAGACGCAAATGGCGCTCTTGTCGATGATGAAAACAATGAGTACAGGCGATAGATTTACGACCATGAAATTCACACTGAACACTTTTCAGAACATGTATACTTATGCGGTGCTCCTTCGCCTCCTGGGCTCTAGACTAAGATACCCAATTTGTTATACGATTTCGCTTTACTCTGCTCATCCAACTTTCGACACGCTTTAACAAGCAATTTTGTACTCAAGCCACTTTCATTCGTCCGCGTCGAACGAGTGGAACCCCACTCAACAACTGAGTCCTGATTGATCTTGGATTTTGCAAGCTTGTCAGGCAGCAGCGACTTATGTTGCGACCGAATTTTCCCCTTTGTTGGAGAATTTGTTTGAGTGATAACCCAACCCGGCTTGAAGATCGTTCAGGGTACTCCATATGCTTGATAGTGTGAGTACCTACATCACTTCTTCCACTTCCGCCACCATAAGCCCGAATTAAAATTTTGAACTGGTGCGCTTTACAGGCGTAGCTGATACCATCTTCGTATGCATCACCTGAGAACTATTATGAGAGGACGACGAACAAGATGGTGGAGCTCGTCCCTTTCTCGAAGGCTCAGGTTGGTGAGTGGTTTCCGTACTTATTACTTACTCCCGTTGTAGGCTTACGGTTTGCTGTCAAACCCCACTGTCAAAAGTATTGGACTGGAGTTCGGGTGTTCTGATAATTACCCCTTTCTATTGTTGGGACTTTTAAGTCCCTCGACCATATCGTATATGTAGCTGATCCGTTTAGATGTTCCTCGGGCTTATGGATAAATACAGTTGTTTCAGGATATGGAAAACAGCTGGTAGAAACTCTGCGTACATTTCAAGTAACCAAGCTACAGGCCGTTAATGTCACCCGACACACAATGATGTGGTGATTCCAAATTTGTCCAAGTTGACAGGGTTGACACACATTCAAACAATGCAATTCACCGTCCCTGCTTTCAACCATCAACTCGTTTCTGCCCGATTGCACCGATCCGCACCTCAATAAGCCCCTTCGAGGCTTCGGGATAGACAGACAGCGATGCTGCAAGGTATGCACCTCGATCAATTGTGCAAGTATTGATACTGACGCCGATGATTCTTAAATAGAAACTATCACACTACTTAGTGCCACTCTGAACGCTACAGCTTTCAGCGGTAACAATGCGAAAGCTTCTGCGTATGCACAGATTCAAAACGATATCGATTTAATGAAAGGAACGATTATTAGACTGAAATCGCATCACAATTCGCTCAGCCTCATTGCACGTCTCCCTCCTGAAGTCTTGTCCACGGTCTTTGGATGGCTGCCGACAATGACAGGCAAGTGTACAGGAACACCGTGGATTAGGGTTTCCTTTGTGTGCAAAGATTGGCGGGAGATTGCTCTAGGATGTCCCGAACTTTGGAGTTTTGTCAAACCTGGGATGGGCTCCACGTATCTGAGTACTGTAATCCCCCGGTCGAGAGAGTTCCCTCTCACGGTATCTGACTGGGGCGATCGGTTTGCAAGCCCTGGTATGGAAAACCCCATACGAAAACAAATGCACAGAATCCGAGACCTTCAATTTGCGCATCACTGCCACGGCACCCCTGACTGTACCATCCACGGACTCATTTCCCAACTCACTGTAGCCACTCCATCACTTGAATCCTTGGAATTAAAGGCCTGCGCAGAATCTGTCAAGGTTGAATACCTTCCTGATCGCGCATTCTCCACATCGAGAATTCGCAACATCCATTTATCAGGCTGGATGCTTCCCGCGACCGCTGCAACGCTGGGAAGCCTGACACAGCTCACCCTGGAAAGCCTAGACAAGCAGGACGGCCCTGAGCTTCCACAGCTGTTAGGTCTCCTTCAACTTACACCAAATCTCGAGAACTTAGTGCTACGAAATGCATTTCGACGCACTCGTCATCATCCTCTAGAGGTCCTACACCTACCTCACCTACAGATGCTGAAGATTGAGCATGATACATCCACATCGATTTTCAATGCTTATTTGCATATCGATCATTTGGCAACAACATGGGTCCGATTGTCTGTCCACCCAAGCCAATACATTCAGTTCAACGAACTAAACAAATACCTCAGCAAGTTGGGGGCGTCCGTATCCGATCGGCTTGTCATTCGACATGCCTCCATATCCCTCAATACATGCCTGATCATAAGATTAGGGGATATAGCAGCTCACAACACAATCAAGTTGCCTATCCACGGGGGCTGCTTACAGGAGGACTACATCACCTTCTTCCTTCGTGGTTTGCAGCTGGACCACCTGCAATCCTTGATGGTCGACAACCTCTCTCTTTCACTCCAAATATGGCGTCAGACGTTCGGCTCCTTGAAGTTCCTGAGCACTGTTCACATTCGCCACGCTGATCTGAATCTGGTACGCGCGCTTGTGGGAGATCTCAGAAGCACCGCGACCGTCCGTCCGTACAGACGTGATGCATTCGCCTTCCGCGCCCTGCATACTTTGGTTCTACACGAGTGGGACCTCACCAAAGCGACTATTGAAATACTCGAATCCCACCTCCAATTTCGTGCCATGCAGGGTGCCACCCTGAAGAGACTGCATATTGTCGGTGCAAGATGGATCGAAAATTCACCCGCATTGGCGTTAGAGTCGCTGATAGCCTGGGTACAACGAATCGAGATTGACGGCGTTAAATTTACAGACACGGATGAGGAAAACACAGTTGGCAACCAATGTAGCAAGAAGGATGAAGACAGTGACAGAGAAGGATCGGAATATATGCCAGCATAGACACGGAGTCATGCAGGGAAATCCGGAATGTAGATGAGAGGGGGAAATGGATATTGCGGGATAGGACTCTCGCTACTGGGGATTCTACAAGATCAACGTGGGTCCTTATCTCTTAAATGCTCTGTTAACACGACAAATGTGGTACATATTATGATATGAACACAATATACTCCTGAGATATCCCTTCCGTCGTGAAAGCTTTCACTGGTACAGAAGGCGAAGGAGGACACCACAAGGTCAGGATGGGAAGACGATCAACGATCAAGAACTCGGTAAAACATATCTTCAATCGGAATGTATACAAACTATCAAAATATTATTTTGTATAAGTTCAATTAATAAGACGGAGACCAAACCTCGCTTAGAAAATTATGATAGGGAAATCCACATATGTGTCGTCAGACTAACAATCGAAGTTGTGTGGATCGTACCACATTGCCTAAGGTTCCGTCAGCGAGGAAGAGGAATACACAGTCGCCTGACTCATGGGTTTGAACCTATGCGAGCGAATGTAGGAGGGCGTCTATGCTTGCAAAAGTAGTTGCTGGACCATGTTACATAACAGAGACGATGACGCCCATTGTGAAAGAGACAACGAAGCGGGGCTTCGTTCAAAGAGTAGGCTGGAGGATGGTAATCATGGTCATTGATAAGTCATGGATCTTGAAGAACCTTAGGTTGTGACTAGTGATTTGCAAGGCCCGGCTCGGCTCAAAAGCCCGGGCTTGGGCCTGGCTTGAGAGGGCCAGGGCTTCCTAAAAGTACGAGCCGAGCCCTGAGCCCTCAGGAAGGCTTGGTCAGGCCGGGCTCGGGCTCAGGCCAGGGCTTTTGTGAGGATCTTGTAACACCGCAGTTTGAGACGTCCAGCATGCCAGGTGTGTCTGTAATGCATCTCCTGGAGCATTGGCATTGTTGGAGAAAGTGTAGCTGAGTTTTCGGAGTGGCGCATGGAAGTGGTAACGACCGCGAGCCACTATTAATTCCTGTCTCAACCACGACCACATTTAGTTTGAACCCCCAGCAACCGATGCAAACATGCACATCCAAGCAGCTCCTAATTCCAAGAACGACCTGTATAGCAGGTGTCTCGGAAAGCAGGAGCAACGGAGTGGGATGGAGTGATGGCTGCAGGTTGTGTGGGTGGCCACATAGTTGGGCACGGGTGACGTAGCGGAAGGACACCTCGTTGTGAAGCACGTACATCATTGGTAGCGGGCCTTGGGTAGCGATGTGTGTAGATCTGTGAGGATGTGTCATGTATCAGTAGGTAGAATATGAGAATGGGATTATGACGCACTTGTAGTGATCTCCCTCCCACTATAAATATTCTCTCTGAACCTCAGCACTAATTTCCTTCTCCTAGCGGCATCTCCTACTAGTGTGAAAAGAATAAGGGCGCAGCAAATGCTCGGCCGTGAAGACGTCAACGAGATGGTAGTTAACGAGCAGAAGTTGTGGTTGCCTAATTTGGGAGTTGATTCCCGGTCTGGCAATTTCCGTTGCTTGATCAACGTCAGTCACAACGACGACAACACTATCTGTCATTGTCGACGTTAACTGCCCAGAAAATCGGATTAAATCACAGAAAAAATGTGATTGAGCGAATATTACACAACTCTAATTTTGAGACCATAGTGCATCAGCAGAGCCCGGGCTCTAGGGCTTTGACAAGGCCTGTGGAAGGTGAAGCCGAGCCCTAGGCCCTCGCAAGCCCAGTGTACTGTAGGGCCCGGCTTGGCTCGGCTCAACCAGGGCTCGGCTCACCGGGCTCAGGGCTCACAAGCCCGACCTTGTAAATCACTAGTTGTGACGTCACGACCATGGATGATATCGAAGCGCCATCAACATCAGATTAGATTGGATGCCATGGATGATGGAGGCGGTTTAAAGTTTTAAACTTGTTCCTCCTGATCTTTATATTCTTCGAAAACTTCTCATCCCTGTCTTGTCTCTGTCTTCTCGCCATCGTCGGTATTGTTCATTTGTCTCCTCCACTACTTTTCGGTCCATGATACCTTGGATTCAGGCTGTCAATACTGATACTGTGAACCGAATCGGATCATTTTTCTTTCTGCGGACGATTTTCCCTGAGACCCTTCCCGACCCGAAACCAACAACAAAAATTCACCCCACTATCCAAAAAATACTGTTCCTATGCCTGGTATGAGTGACATCTTCTTGACTAGAGGTCCCACATACCGATCACTTATTTTGAACAGAAACCAGCGCCGTACATTTTAGCACCAGTCCTGACGCTACACACAGCAGCAGCAGCAGCAGCAGCGAAGTGGTAAATGTAGCGGCGCATGCACGCATTCAACGTGATATCGAAACGACGAGACACGCGATGGCCATGAAGCTGAGCTCCCATCAGGATTCTCCCGCTCCAAGTTACAACAGCCGAGAAACAGCGGCACAATTGCAGTTCGACAGCGAGATCGAATCAATGAAAGGTACAATTGCGAGGTTGAACGCGCTCCGCTACTCCCACAGCTCTATCTCGTGCCTTCCGCCCGAGGTCCTCATGAGGATCTTTGCATGGTTACCTGACATATATGGCAGAGCTGCCCCTGGAACCCCGTGGATTAGAGTTTCATTTGTGTGCGCACATTGGCGCCTGATTTCTCTGAATTGTGCTCAGCTCTGGAGTATACTTCAGCCGGCGATGGGTCCGGAGTATCTCAGCACTGTCATTCCCAGGTCGAAAGGCAACCCCCTATACGTGCCTCGTTGGGGCCGTCACTTGGACTCTGCTACGATGGAACACATTATGCAACAGATGCACCGGATACGGGATCTTGAGTTTCCGCATGAATGTGGTGCCCATACGTGCAACGCCCACGAAATCATTTCGAAACTCATGGCCCCAACTCCGTCACTTGAATCATTCGACTTGAGGACCTGTGTGAGGCCTGACTCGGTTCGTTGTCTTCCTGATCATGCACTCTCCGACACCACATCCCAGATCCGCACGATACGCCTCAAGGGCTGGATGGTTCCTGTTACTTTCGTTGCCTTGGGAGGCCTAACCGATCTCACTGTGGAACATCTAGACAAACCGGGGGGTCCTGGTATATCTGAGTTGTTGAACGTACTTCGCCTTGCACTAAACCTCGAGCACCTTGTGCTGCATAATGGGTTTTGCGGCACTTCCCAAACACATGACCCTGTAGACGCTGTACATCTCGATCACCTACAATCACTCAAGATAATGTCCAATGCTTTCACATCTATCCTCACTCTCTATTCATATATCGATCATCCGATAACCACATGTCTACTCTTCTCTAATCGCACCGTGGAGCACGGCGCCTGGACACAGTCGTCCGAAAGCCTGAGCGCATTGGCCACATCTCTTTCCACTCGTTTCACCGTGGGCTCTGCCTATATACAAGGCGTCAAAAATCGTTTGAACTTGTCGTTCTGGGAGGTGCAAAATGACGACGGGACCGACGGGGAACCGCACATTGTAGTCGAAGTTCCCCACAGAAGCTGGTATCCAACGCCAGACATCTACATGAAAGAGTTTGCTCTCGGCCTGCAATTGGGCGGCCTGCAGTGCCTGACCGTAGATGGTGACGAGGATTTGCGAGGAGCATGCTGCCCCTTATTTGGCCGCTTGGAGTATCTGACCACCGTTTGCATTCATAGCTCAGGTCCGTATCTGATAAGCGCACTTGCCACAGAGAAGGCAGAACATGGCGCAACAGAAGGCCCAGACGGGAATGGGGCGCTTGGTTTCCGCGCATTGCACACCTTGATTCTCCAAGGGTGGGTTTTCGATGAAGGGAGCGTAGGTTCTATTCAGGCCAGTCTTGGACTTCGCGCCTCAAAAGGCGCAAAGCTGCAGATTCTTCGCGTGCTTGAAGGGACGTGGATGGGAATTACCCCCGCATGGGCGCTGGATTGGATACGACCGTGGGTGGAAAAAATTGAAGTCGACATCGACGATCTCGGTGACCTAGACATGGTGGGCAATGCATATGAGGCCAAGGAAACGGACACAGAAAGCACATCCAGTACGGAGGACGAGGATGCCGGACCCATAAGGAAGTGTATATGCGGGCAGGGGGAGGAGTGGGTGGCAACGGAGCAGCTGTTCGATGTCTATAGTGACGATGAGACAGACAGCGATTCTGACCGGAACTTCTAGGGTGTTAGAGTCATCTATCGCAAGGTGTACTCTTGGGACCAGGCATATCGCGGCGAGGGATATCATTCTGACATTGACTAATCTGGTGAGGATACTATTATTGGTGTTGTTGACGTCTTTTCAAAGTCGTAAGTCGTCATCAATTTGTTCTGTGCGACTAGGTGTGCTGATTGTAATCGGTCTTGCGGTATTTACCTCATTCCTGGTCCTGTTCATAGGCCTTTGGAATGCTGCATATTTTGCGTGAGGCATACGGCGATTTGAGGTCTGGCGGGAGATACAATATTTGGTAGTGATTCGCAGCATTTATATTTTCTTCCTCAAACACCTGATACAAATGGTCGCGATCTTTGAATGATATCCAACGACCTGCACATTTGCCTGAGCTGTACTCAAAGGGGTGACGTGTGCTGCAGAGGTTTGTTGGTGTCAATATTGACCTTGACAAAGAGGACTGTCGCTATGTTTAGAGGCCTCTCAAACAGATGCGTCTATTTGAACGACCTGCCGAACATTGATTAGTCTAGATGGGGTCACTTAATACAACCCAGCACAATGGACATCATATCGCAACAAATGTACCAAGTTCATGAACTACGACTTGATCATGATTGCGACTTATACCCTTTTCCTTGTCACCTATGCAAAACTGTATTACAGCTCACAAGGCCTACCCATTTACTCGAATTAATTGATTTGAGACGCCGCTCAAGACAGCGGGAGAACGTCGAGTACCTCCCCAATCATATATTCCTTGGCGCCACATTGCTTCGTAAAATCTCCTTGACAAGCTGGATGATTCCCAATACATTTGTTGCTTAAAGAACGTGACTGAACTCACACCGAAATACCTGAGCAAGGCGAATTTGGCTTGCTTCATGAAGCCTAAAATCTTGAGGACGTAGTTCTGGACGGCGCATTTCGACCTGGTATCACTTTTCATGAAGGTCCGCCAAAGTCCTTGCGCCTTCCTCATTTGCGATCACTGATATCTTGTGCTATGTAGTCCATCGCTGCTGTATATGTCCATATTACCCACCCACTATCAACGCGTACCCGCCTTTCCATGCATCCCCAGACCTGTATCCCACCTCCAACAGGCAACAGCTTCATGATGTTTGGGCAATGTGTATCCTCTAAGTTTCACATTCTCTATGCCTCAATAAAGGCACACAAAAACCCTTGAGCTTGACGCTTGCTGAGTTTCGACACTTATGTCCACGTATTTCTTCAGGGTATGCAGCTGCACTCCTTGCGATATCTGTCGACAGAGGGCCTTGTGCTTCCACAGTTGGAATGGTGTTTCGTCTTCGGCCGCTTGGAATCCTTGACTACCCTTTGCGTCCGCGACCCTGATTTTAACATCATAGGTGCGGTTACATACGACGAGATATATCAGCATGATGGAGGCATTGGTGGAAACCAGTGCTCCTTCCGCTCTCTGAAGCCTCTTATTCTTCATGGGTGGTATCTCACTGAGAGGACTGTTGACTTCCTCAAGTCGCGCCACAGGAGCCGTTACCACACTTCAGAAATTATGTATTGACGACGCTTCGTGGATGCAACTTACAGTTGTGCACTCTGGAGTGGTCGGAGCCGTACGTTTAACACATCGAGATTGACGACATCGACTGCCGAAACCCAGATTATGGACGACAATAATCACATACGAGGCTGGCAACAATGACGAGGCTCTGGAACCACATACAGGGACTATAGTGTCTCCGGACGGCTCCGTGAAAGACGACTAGAGAGAACTGCAGATTCCTGGAGGATAACGAAGGGATGCAAGCTGAGAGAGCTTTTGATGTCGCTCTTGTTTCTTTTTTCCCGCAATACTCAGTTCACATATATCTATCCCCTTTCCAGCCTGTCAAAATTGGGTCATCTTCTAGGCCCAGTGATATAAACATAAACCATTTTCCACTCCATTTACGATACTCTTCAGACAGTTCCTATCCAGGTCGAATGGCTAGGTGTTGAGATCAATTTGTCTTCATATCAAAATGATACGGAAAGCAACGGGGTACGGAAGCGTTTCGACCATATACTGACTACCTACATTCGCCCCGTGGCATTCTTTAGTGTCGAAAACCGACCAGGCTCACGCGGCGGTGTGGCTGCAGCAAATGTTGAATCTGAAGTCTTCAAGAAGGGCCTGCTCCACTTGATTATCCCCACTATACATCATCGCTGTCCTATGAGTAGGCACATTGGTGGACTGCTTACCACTTTCGACCGTGTTCTTATATATCACATCATATATACATATACCTTTATTTATGATCCTGATGTGTGGCTTCAGACTTTGCTAAATGAATTGTATCCATCGATTGGGGTACAAGCACCAGCTTGGCGCCTCCTAAATCTGGTCTTGTGTCGTGTCCGTTTCCATATTCATACTGTGACTATCCGAATCGTCATCCGAATCTTCCATATCCTGGTCCCCATAATAAATGCCATCAATCTCAACCCATTGAGCGCATACCCGTATCTGTTCCAGCACCGCAGTAGAGTCAGTCCCCAACCATGACGCTCCAACGAGGCGCAGAATCTGCACTTTAGAGCCTTGGACGGCACGGATATCAAGGCGCGATTTAATGATGGCAACATTTTCCTCGTCAAACGTCCACTCGTGCAGCTCCAAGGTCTGCAGATGGCGAAAGCCCAGCTCACCCTGGCCTGACGGCACCATGGCTCCGACCCCGTCTAAACACTCTGCAAGCGCGCATAAAAGATTCCGATTACAGCCGCAGATGGAAAGCGTGACTAGGAATGTCAAGGCGCCGAATACAGAGCACCATATGTTCTGTGGGAGATCAAGCCCAGCTATTGTGATACATTGCAGATGGGGAAGTCGTAGTCCCTGGCAGAATGCGTTAATGTACACGGGTAACGGGCTTGCTTTAGCGGGGAAATGAAGTACAGCGCGTGTTATTCCGTCCGTGTCGAGCTCCTCAAAAGCCAGGTTCAGCCCATCAGTGAGGGGATTTATGAGTGCACGACGAAACGCCGCGCGTGAGGACATGGACGTGGCCAGCTCCCCCAGGCTGGGGATCGCTCCTGTGATACCGTTGGAGCGATTGAATTGAATACTCAATTCGATGACTATTGAAGTGGGGTGGGAGAGATATGAATATGATTCCGACATGGGCCAGAAGGCATTGCACTGGATCCCGAGGGACCGTAGGCGCGGTAGATGTAGGATGTCCTGTGGTGGGTTATTGGAAGCATATCGGAATGCATTGCGTAGAATGAGGCGCTCCAGACGTGGTGACTTCTGGAGCACACTTATCACCTGGAGGAAGTCGGGGCCATCTGGTCCGTCTATCTTATCCAGGATGAGTTCCGTTAAGCTTCCTAGACTGGGAACTGTTGCAGGAACCATCCAGCCGCTTAAATAGATTATGCGGATCTGAGGCGTACAGAACACGTGGTTGGGAAGGTAATTCACCTCCGGACTTTCTAGGCAGGTTCCCAAGGTGAGGGATTCAAGAATCGGAGCGGGTGCGGTGAGTTCGGAAATGATTTTGGGCAGGATACAGGTATGGGGGTCACAATCGTGCGAAAATCGGAGGTCTCGGACTCGGTGCATATGTTATTGTATGTGTCCCGCTGTTCTAGGATCTGCACCCCAGCAGGAGACGGTTAGAGGATATTCTCTGGATCTTGGTAACACTGTGCTCAGATAGTCCTCGCCCTTTCCAGGATCAATGACACTCCAGAGTCCGGGAGAGTCGAGGGCAATCCTGCGCCAGTCTGAGCAAACAAATGACACTTTGATCCATGGGTTTCCATATGAGACATTCTGAGACAGAGTTTTCAGCCAACCAAACGTCCATGACAGAACTTCAGGGGGAAGACGCGCAATAAGGCTGAGCGAGTTGTGTCGGGTCTTTAGGGTCAGTATCGCGTTCAACATCACTTCAATATCACGTTGGATCTGCTCATACACCGTAGCTTTGGTATCCTCGTTGCTGTAGGACGTGGCTTGTATCCCTGTGCTAAGGAGCGAAATGGTTTCTAGTAATGCAAGTAATTAACACGTGTCAAATTTTCGAAGGTACCAATGCGGCATTCATACCATACATGTGGGCTTCTGTGAGAGATGTTTGGGCAGCAGAACAATGTCACGGGAAGGATCAAAGGCGGATTGAAATACGTCCTATAACCTGACGCACTGGGAGGATGGCGTAGAAGACACGTACAACGATGCTTGTAAAAGCGTGCTGTTCGGCAATCCCCGACGTACTTACAACCGAGATTTCAATATGTTATCCTTCCTGTCATACCCTCCAGATTAGGCTTCTTTGGCTGTAATTACATTTTTACTGCGTAGTAGTGCTGTTAACACTCACGTAAGATCGTATGTAACGTGGATGAATTCATACATTGGAAGTGGTGGGAAGCGCGGCTCGCACTCCTGGCAGCTACAGGTCCAAGAATTGACGAAGACATACACAGGCTATGCGTGGAAATTCAAGGAGACTAACAATCCCTCAGAGGGCTGGAAGTTCTGCTGGTACTTCATTCTGTCTCTCGAATGCGAGATAAAACCCGGCCACCTCCATGAAAGAAACAGAGCAGCGTTGTGGCGTCAGTTGTATACGGCCGTCTAAACGACACGAGGAGAAACAGTGTTCCATTTTATGTTAATGAAATCGCAGGGAATCAAGCCCCGGGTGGGGCGATGGAAAGATGAGAGATTATCTTTACAGCCATTACTTACCAGCCAGCCCCACTGGCGCCATATTTCTTCGTACTTTTAACGGATTGTTGTGGATATGCCGATAAATCCCGGACGTCAAGGAGGGTTGCAATGCTCGTGAGGTTGCTCAATAGTTCAAGATTTCCGGAAAAGGGACGAGTTTGGTGCGATAGAAAGGTGAGTACTCGGCGCAACATGCAAAAAGACTTCAGTTTTACAAGGGTATGCATTAAGAGGGAATCGAACCCCCGGCGGGTCGAGACTACGAAATGGAACTACATCTTTTGGCAACGACCCAGGTTACCTCTACCCCATTAATGCGCGGACGTGAATCACAAGCCAGCAGTTAACTAGGGTTTTCAATTTTATTTAGTAGTTTTACCGGAGACGCTCTAAAACCGTTGAGTATTTGTAATGCTGAGAGCAAGTGAAGCTAGCGAGCCAAGGGGTGGGGCGAAGACCAACACAGCTGCGATTGTATATGAGTCATTGGAGTTGAGTACCCGCATGCTCATTCTCGGAGTTCTTGAGCCGCCAGTCGCTCACTTAGTGAGAAGGCTGTAGAAGATCGAAAGGACAACTACACTGGTCATACGCCTTGGAGCAGGAATGGATTGAGACAGTGGACGCCATAGTGTTATCTGTTCAAGTACCATGGAAGTGCGCGCCTCCGATTCTGACTATCCGGCTCGGATCGCAGTAGGAATCTGGAACCAGTGTGATCTGCATTTGAAATAAGTGACGTCATCTCGAAACTTTTCTGTTCTTGACCACATCCTCGGATATTGGCCAGCTGCCCGTCGACTCCAATCCCCTCTGGCAAACCTCACATTCAACGACTATAATTAGCTTGCCACACAGACCGCTCGCATAGGCTCTTTCTATGTATTGTCCTGTGGCACCATGGGCACTTAATTCGGCGGCGCCAGCTTTATGGGCTAGATATCACTTGTTATCCTCGCGGCTCGGGGGACGGGGCTTAATCGCGGATGCTTTCCACTTTTTCATCACGTATATTGGTATCCGTGTCACATGGAAGTGTTGTCATTGCAACGATTCGCCACAAGAAGATGGGAGGGCGGTGGATGTCGATGGTACAACGCAATCGATATCTTCAAGATGCGAACATCTCCTCCTACTGACCCTTGATGTGTCTAACTGTCTAGTAGATTCTTAAAAGTCGCCATATCTGCTTTACCCAATGCCTCGTTGGATATCGACCCAATCTGCACAATCATAGCCTGCAATGCGTGCGTTTGCTTTTCTTCCTCGAGAGCAAGTCCATCTTATAACCCGAACCTCGATACAGGATTGTCGATTGGGATGTCCAAGGCCGGTGCTCACCCTGAGGTCATTGTTGTTGTGTTAGCGAAGGGAGCGAGGCGATTAGTATACGGAACGCCGTAAGTATTTTTCTCTCTCTGACCTTGGACGCCATCACTTACAACGCTAACAGGACTGAGTCGCTTAATTACGATGTCGGGTATGCTGCTCTCACGACGTCTTCCACATCAATTCGGTCAGTCCGCTTCATCTCACTGTCGTTTTGTGCAGCGCACCTACCGTTACAGCCCTGCGCGATACCTGGTTCTGTAACTCCCATGCAGAGAGAAAAGGTATGAAGCTCTACGCGTCGGGTTTGGTTTGTAAGCAGTATCTTCAACTTCAATCTTTGATCCGACTCTCGGTCATGATGAAAACGCAGAGTATGACTGCATAATTATAGAGGTTAGGATATTATCTTTTTCCCCAAAACGGTTGAAGTCTGGATGACGTTGGAGGTCGATTTCTGTGTGTTAGGATCCATTCTATTGAAGCCTGTACTCTCAAATTTCAAGGATGAGAAGTCTGTCTGAGGACGGCCGCAGGACAGACGTCCTCCCTATCACTCATGTTCGAATTCTTCATTGAACTTTTTCTCATGAAACCTCAGATGGATGTGTCATTTGGAAGCTCAGTATGGGAGTTGTCTGGGGCTGAGGACGTTCTTTCCTTCGTACATCATCTCTTCTACTAATGAAGCGCCTTCTCACTGTTACGCTCGTATAATCTCCTGTATCTACTCTGTATCTGTTTCCATACCTGAACTGTGGCTACCCGAGTCATCGTCCGAATCCTCCATATCGGTGTCTTGAAAGTCGATGCCATCGATCTCGACTTGTTTGGCGCACATCTCCAGCTGTTCCACAGCGAGTGCGGGATTGATTTTCGACCACATCACCCTGACCAGGCGCAGCGTCTTTAGCTTAGGGCATTTGGTGGAACGGATATCAAGGCAGGACTCGATGAGGCCAACCATGTCCTCATCGAGAATCCACTGCTGCAGAACCAAAGTATGCAGGGCGTGGAAGCCCATCCTGCCCTTGCTATACGGTACAATGGTCCCATCATTGTCTAAACTCTCCGCGAGCGCGCATAAAAGATTCCGATTGGAGTGATGGATGCACAGGGTTGTCAAGAACTGCAAGACACCGAATACGGAGCACCATATCTTCAGTGGGAGCTCGAGCGACTCTACTGAGAGCGACTTCAATTGGTAGAGCTGCAGTCCTTCACAAAACGATTTGATGTTCACTGTTGAAGGGCCCACGTTTTGAGGCCACTGGAGTGTGGTGCATGTCGATCCGCAACCTCGGACTCCCCAAATGCCAGACTCAGCCCATCGGTGGGACTCACATCATGTGCGGGCATTGTAATTGTTCCGTGATGAAAGTAGTAGGCTCGGGGGACGATGGTTGTGGCGAGGGCTGCTATCGATGCATGACGAAAATCGGCCCGTGAGGAGATGAATGTTCCCAGCCCCTTGAGGCTGTCAAGCGTTCCAGGGTGGCCGTTGAGGTTATTGAATTGCGTACCCAATCGAACGCGTGTGGTGCTCGGATGATGAATATTTGAATATGTGATAAGGACGGATCCGAACGATTTGCACTGGATTTCAAGTGACTGTAGGCTCGGTAGGTGCAGAATGTCGTCTGGAGTGCGAACAGAATCATCTCGGAATGCATTCCGTAGGATCAGGTGTTCCAGACACGGTGCCTTTTGGAGGACATCAAACACCTGGTGGAAATTAGGGCCATCATGTCGATCTAGTTCCTCCAAGGTGAGTTCTGACAGGCTTCCAAGACTGGGAGCTGTGGCGGGAATCATCCAACTGAGCAAGTAGATCTTGCCAATGTGCGGCGTACAGAATTCATTGGGAAGATAAGCGACCCCCATAGTGTTCACGCAAGACCGCAAACTGAGGAGGTCAAGTGATGGAGCGGGCGCTGTAAGTTGAGAAACTATTGCGTTGAGGCGACAGAAAGGCGAATTGCAATGATGAGAAAATCGAAGCTCTCGGATGCGGTGTATCTGTGGTTGTATGTGGTCCATCGCCCTGGATGACGCTCGAGGATCCCACCGAGAGATGGAGAGGGGATGTTCTCGCGATCGGGGGATCACAGTCGTCAGATATTCATCGCCCTTTCCAGGGTCAATGAAACTCCAGAGTCCAGGACAGGCAAGAGCAATCCTGCGCCAGTCTGAACATACAAATGACACTCTAATCCACGGGGTGCCACATGAACTATATCCGGACATGGTTGGCAGCCAACCAAAGATGCTCGACAAGACCTCGGGTGGGAGACGCGCAATCAGGCTGAGCGAGTTGTGTCTCGCCTTCAGTCTCAAGATTGCGTTCGTCATCAGGTCAATTTCACGTTTGATCTGTGCGTACACTATAGATCTTGTGTCTTGACTGCTATAAGACGTAGCTTCGAGTGTCGTGCTGAAAAGCGAAATGGTTTCGACGGATTCTAAGTCATAAGTGATCAGTATGTATCCAATTTATGGTGATAACACGTGGTGGTTATACCATGCATTGTTGTTCGCTAGACCTTTTTGGTGTTGGAAGGTGTGAAAGGTGGAACGGGACAAACTTGAATATAGAGGACAGTAAAATGTCTGGGTAGAGTTAGCCATTTAATAGCGTCGTTGGATGTTAGAGCTGGACCTCTGTTGGTCGGGTTTCGGAGATTTTTCGCTGGATCTTATCTTATCTTGGCTACTGACGCGTACATCTCTCGCTAACAACTTGAACATTTGCCTTACATGTGAAACACGATTTTTGTGTTCGCGCGGCTCTCACTCGCCGCCTAAAAAGCCCAGTACAGAATGCCGAATGCCCTTCGAATCCTCTAGAACTCATAAGAAGTGGTCTCCCAACTCTTCGATCTGGAAAGAGGCTTCTTGCTCTCTCACTGCCAGCAAAAGTTGTTTGCGATCCACCTCTCTGACTCAATCAAACTCAAGGCACTTGATAACATCCTCATTTACAACAACACCATCGCGTCGTTCGCTCAGGCCCTCTTATTTGTCATAACGTGGAACGGCTTCATCCTCATGTTCCTGTTTCGGTGCTGTAATCTTCGTCAGTTGCACATTAACGTCTCCACGTCTTTCAAGATCAGCATCATTATCGTTCTCATGGACAATAACCCGCGCCCACCCAAGCCCGAGCCGGTCACCTTCAGCGCGGGGTTGGGTGCATTTCCGAGACGCCTCCTGAAGGCCGTGCGAGCGTTAAGGGCTTTGATATACGAAGGGTTAAAATGTTCCAAGAGGATTATAGGATCCCTCCCAGGTGCCTAGATACCAAGATACAATCTCTCGTTATCTCCAGCACCGACGTTTGCAGTCAGGTTATGGATCCCCTTGACCTCCACTAGTTGTGGTATTTGTTGGTAAACCTTCGCAGGGAGTCGGATCATGCTCAAGCCTTGATTGAACATGTGGGAGCCTCGCTTAACCAGTTCACAATCAGCAGCGAAGGTAATCAATTTGTGTGGCTTAAATTATTCCAGATTTCGACATGTACACCTCCGAGTTACCCTTCCGCCTCTCCAGCACATACAATCTTGTGCATATAGAGTTAAGACAACCCAGATGTCCGAAAGCATTCTCTACGTAGGCGGCACTCTGCAGACACTTCCTGCTGGAAGCCCCTTATCCTCCGCCTTTGTCCATATCGACCTCCTGCAGCACCCTGCGTCGGCCATCGTGGGCCTCTGGGATGGTCCCGATCAAGTATTGGCCTCACGCACTAGTCTGGAGAGATTCCTCCTATATATTTTTCGATCAAGGGGTGGGCCGCAAAATTGACCATCTCATTACGGAGGAAGTTGGGAGCTATCTTCCAAGTCTGGTATTATGGGGAAATGCCGTATTCGGAGAGAAATGTCGGGCTCCTGGGGCCTCTAGGATAGATGCCTGGGAAGATTAGAAGCGTGTTTGAGCAGCCTACAGGCCCTATTATTATACGGCATGCAGGGCTACTGTATCGATGAGGCATATGATTATTGGTTTCATGTTTCAGTCACTTTTATAGACGATCGTCGTTCGAGCTTCTTCTTCAATGAGGCACGGGAAGGTGAATTGAAGCGGTTCAGATGACCTGGGAAAAGCAAAAGGTACCGTCGCCGTCGCCCCCGACACGAGCGGGTGGGTGGAGCACAGAGGGATGGACAAGACTTATACGACGGTCTCGGGCGCCACTCGGCAACTCCGCAGTAACGGGCCATTACGAGGCAGGGGCCCGTGCTTATCGAAAGGAGCTGATATTTATTACACGTAGAATTTGGGGGGTCACGGTGTGAGCTAGGGAATAGTCGAGTGAACGTCGGCGATGGTCATATATATCAGGTACTTTGGCCGGTCTTTCTTAATTCGATTTATTAGCGCCTACGTTAGGCATCTTCCCTCCCATTCGGAACTGCGCTTTTGCATCGATCCAACTCTCTGACTCGGATCTCGCCAGGTCCATGGCCCTCTGTAACACCATGATGCACAACCCTATAATCGAACCTTCCATTCATAACCTCTCACTTATCGTAAGGGAGGACGGCCACATTCCGATGGCGTCGCTGTTTATGGTCGTCGTCTGTTGGGCGTTGACGTTTCCACGAGTTTCCGTCACAGGACGACTGCCGCTGACATCGTGAATATCATATATTCTCCCACTCTTGAGTCAGTCATCCTCAGTTCGAGGTCGGGCGCATTTCCGGTCCGGTTCCTAAAAGACTGAGTGAGAGTCAAGAGCCTGGATATATGTACGCGGGACCGGAATGTTTCACAAATATACCTAACTCAATACTCTGTATCGTATGCTCCCAGGCGCTTACAAACTAAAATCAGCTCTCTCGTCCTCTCCAGGACCCACACTGCAGTCGAGTTCTGGATGCGTTTGACCTATGCAAGTTGCTGCATTTATTATCACGTTTACAGAGAGATGATTCATGCACGGGCCGTAATTGAGTTTGTGGGAGACTCACTCAATCAGCTCACAATCAGCAACCAAGGTAACCCGAAAAAAGTTGAGCTTCTATAGTCAGAGAGACGCCGCAGAAGCAGTCTGGCTCTATGTCAAGAGTTGTTTTTGCAACATAAAGTCGGCAAGGCAATTTGAACAAGGCCTGACGAATTTCGTCGCAGGTGAATCTAAGATGGCGCTGTGCCAAAGAATGGATGCAAAACATAAATTGAGGAGGCTGGTATAGGTACAAGTGGTATACTAAATGCGCGAGAGTGCAGCTGGACGAGGCAAAAATAACTGGAAGAAAGTAGAACGAGGATAGGAAAGCGACCATGTGCGTGATTATTCTTCAATTTTGGCTAGGTCGTACGTATTTTGCTATGAATTCGTTTTGCAATCGGTGCACGGATGACCTGAGGCAAAAAGACACGTCAATCACCGCGCTCGACGACGATCATAAATAAACATCGTATACCGTTTCACGGCGTCACCCCTCCCTCTCCCACAGTCCCCCGGCGCTTCATCTCCGGCCCCCCAAGGACCAGGTCCTCACCGCCCACAACACGCGCCAACCCCCTCTTCACCCCCACCTTCATCGGCGTCCCCTCCCCTCCCCGCTCCCCGCCCATCCTACCGTGGCTACCAACACCGAACCCCCCCATCCTCGCCTCGCCGACCCCACTCCCCACGGAACTCGCACTCTCACTAACACTAGACCGCGCGCTCTCGCTCGCGCTGCTCTCCGCGCTCCCCGGCCTCGAGTGCTCCCCCACAATGCCGTGCGCAGAGAGCAGCCGCGTGCTGGTGCTGGTATGGGTATGGGTATGGGTATTACCGTCCCCCGTGGCGCGCCTCGGCGGCGCCCTAAGCACGGGCTGTGTCTCCCTAGCATGCGCGAGCACCGCCGCCTGGTACCTAGTGAGGTCCTGCTCCTGCTGCGGCGGCGGGGAGCGCCGATCCTGATTCTGGGGAGTATGGGAATGGTGGTACCCCCCGTGGGCGTACTGGGGGTACGACCCGCGCCTTGCGACCTCGCCGACGGGTGTGTTACGCATGAAGGCGCGCCAGAGCTCGCCGTCGGCTTCGCCCTGGCCCTCCCGGGCCGGGGTGGGCGTGAGGCCGGGGTCGTGCGGGCTTTCGAGGGCGGAGCTGGGGAGGGAGGAGAAGAAGGGTGGGGCGTCCGGGGCGAGGAGGGCGGGGTCTTCGAGGGAGAGGGCGCCGAAGGCGGATTCGTCGAAGGGTTGCGGGGGTATGGTGGTGGAGGGGGATTGGGAGATTGGTGGGAGGGTGGAGGAGAGGTCTGGGATGGAGAACGAGGTGGGGTGTTGGAATTGTTGGCTGGGAGATGGGGAGGGGTTGTGCGAGGTCGAGGAGGGTAGATAGTTCTGATGAAATAGGACGCGAGTCAGGATCTAACTTGAATCAACGGCAACGGACACGAACCGAGCTATGAAAACTGGCTGAGCTCGGCATGCGTGAAGACAGGCGCTGTTCCTGGGAACGCATCGACCCCACCGAGCTCCCGCTGCTGTCCGTACTGAACCCCAGGTCCAGCTCGAACTCTGATCTCCGGGACGCGGTGCTGGAGCGGCGGAAGCCCATGTCCATAGACATACCGCTCTGCTGATACGGGTGTGGGTGCAGACTGTGGCGGTGGTCGGGCATCTTCTCTGACACGCGCTGATGAGTACATATGCCATTTGGCATGAGAAAACACACCTTCGGCATATCGAGAGTGTGAATCCCATGCTCCAGAGGCGCTGGAACCGCCCCATGCAGGCCCTCGGATGTCAGGGTATGACGACGAGGAGGAGGCTCCGAGCCCGACTTGCTCCCCCGTCCTCCTCAGCAAATCCGCGCGTACACGGTATCGACTCGAAAAGTCGCTCGGTTCGCCAGCAGTCATTGGTCGCTGTACCTGCTGACCGTGTCCGTGGGTGTGGTGATGAGGTAACGAGGGCGGTTGCGCATGGCCCTCGGCGTAACTGGGAGGGAACATGAAACCTGAGTCTGCAAATAGATTATCGGCCATAGAGGGTACCGACAGTGGCATGAGGTTGAGATGAAAGTCATCTCGGGTGCCACTGGGATAGCGAGAGGACGAGGAGGAGAGGGACGACTGTGAAGACGCGGAGGAGGATAGTCCGGGTAACGAGAGGGATGAGGAGAGACTGTCGGGTGGAGAATGGATGTGGTGGCCTGGGCCAGCTGGAGCGGTCTGGCGATGGAATTTGACAAATGTGCAACGAAGTTTACGTTGGGCACATTTGGCTATCGTAAAATATAACATAGATTAAAATTGAGGAAATAACATGAGTATTTCCGACTCACAACATGGATTACAACCATCACACGGCAGACTGTTCTGCACACACTGGTCACATGCTTGTTTTGAAGTCGTAGCTCGCGATGTCGACGCGGATCCCTTCCTTCGAGCTCCCGAGGGCGGAAGCAGTGGTTTTTCATTTGCGTGGCATTTGTTGACGTGTCGAGCGAGAAGATCACTATCAAAAACGAAGTTCCAACACTATTCGGGGCCCCAACTTCTAATAAAAATGATAACGCACCTGCGCGCAAACTGGTCCCCACAGAACTGACACTTGTAAGGCCTGTCGCCAGTATCTAGAAAGATAACGAAGAACACGTATCAGCAGGCCGAATTTGGGCACGGTTGAGGAGAGCGAGGAAGAAAGGAGCGCGGTGGAGCAACAAATGCCCCACGCCCCGGGCAGACGCCAGCCCCACAGGAAATGAGAGAAGATGAACTTACGCGATCTCATGTGGCGTGCGACATGTTGGGGACGAGTAAAGGTAGCCTGGCAGACTGGACATTTGTGGTCTCCTCCCATTGTGTAAATCGGAGAAGATGAAGTTGGTGGTAGAGTAACTTGGGAGTGAAAGAACAGGAAGGAGAGCATGCATGACCCCCCTCGGAGGTAGATATCACTTCCGGCCGTATGCCCGGAAGCCCCTACGTCATTTCCCATGACAACGCCTGTCCAATGCTTCCATCATCAATCCATATATCCGTCTCGCGCTAACCCTTCCGAGGAATCTTCATTGTTTCCTGAAACGAAACTTGGTCCTTTCAATGTAGAATGTATCAGTTTATGATAACAATTGAGGTCTCAAGTATGGATGTATGAAGAGCTGTATAAAGAAGACAGTGACGTATGAGAGATCTGGCGGAGATCAATAATCACCAAATTGACGTCATCGTACAAAACGAGGGTGCAAACTATATTGAGCGCTCTTCCTTGATCTTGATATGGAATCCCCCTCATCGACACGCCAGAACCGCATTCCCCAAAACACACGAAATCCGTGCTGTCTTTATTGAGAGACATCGTGCACGACCTCACCAGCACAGGTGGCACAGGTATTCATCCGTATATATTGCGGATATATGTGCCTACACGCAATTAACAGCCGATGGGGGAGAAGAAGCCTAACGACAGTGATGTCAAGTTCTTTCGATGTTCACAACAAATTAATTTTCCTGAGCTTCGTTCTCCTATAGTCTCCTATCCTGAATACAAAAAACATATCTGATGCTGATCTCGCTTTGCCGACGCTGCGCCGACGGTGCCCACCCCTGCATCGAGGTCATCTGCGTCTGCGCCAAGTGAGGACGCCTAAACGCTGGACGACGATTGGCTCGGATACGGCGTCCATTCATGGGCACCGGTCTATCGCATCTGCCCTAATCCATCGCATCTGCATCGGCCGTACGCAACACCCATCTCCCATCCAGCACCCACTTTCCACTCGCAGTAATCGATGGACTTGTTCTCGTACTTGACGGAATCCGATGGAATGACGTCAATAACCCCGAAATAGCTAGACGCGCAGCATCGAAGATCTGTCATAAGTGGAAGTTGACTTTTTCGCGCACCGCAGATCCGACTCAATCCGACGGGACTCAGAATAAAACAAACAAAGCCACCGAGAGCTACCGTCACATCGGGACCTGTAGGCGCGACATGCGGGTGCGAACTCTAATCCACCCGAGCCTGACCAAAACTCAATCGGCCCCACCCGCCCCACGACCTCGCTTCGGCGTGAGTCAATTGTCACATCCTTCTTCCTCGTCCACTTCCCCCCCATGTCTTTGTCCTTACCCCTACTCATTCCCCTCTCTTGATGACAGACATGGGCAAAGATGGATGGCCGGACCCACAAGACGCTGAGCCCATATCGCATTCCATTCTCCGGGATCAGCGGAGATGGTAAGCGTACATATGTTCTTCTTTTATAAAATTATATCCGTCCTTGTATTTAGAAGCCTGAAAGGTATGTGGGTTTTTTTCGATTTCATATCATTCAAGACGTCAGTTGACCTTCCGTTCTCAGGATCCATATTTCCGTCGTTTCACTCTCATTTCCATCGTGCAGGGTCGCCGTGCGAGACGACGTGGACGGACAATTGTTGACGACGTACTCGACACGGCTTACGTTTTTCTGGCTTCGATAGATCGGCGGAGGCGTCAGGGGACTTGCCTTAAAAATTGACGCCATCGTGAGGAGTGCTCACTGAATATTGACTGGAGAGCCCAAACAAGTTAAGGGTCGATTTTGGTTCGTTATTCCCCCCACTCACCGTGATACCCATTCACAGCTCCTGTATGAAGGGCCTCCCTGCGCGCTTGTCATTATCTCCAGACATGATAAGGCGACTCTACTCTAATAATTATCCCCGGAAGATCCAAAATAGATCCAACATGCAGCATTCTATCAGTTCCGCGTGCGGCAGGCCGCACGGGCGCGCAGGAGTACATACATAGGGCACGCATCTCGTCGTCCTCATCGTGGTGAGTCTTTCACATTTCCTCCTCGTTAAAATGATCTCATTGTTCGCATTGAAACAGTGCATCCCCAAATGACGTTAGGACTTCCACGTCACGCCACTATCGCCGATGATCAATATGCAGCATGCAGTACATAGATCACAGATAACTATAGATCTTGATGTCACCTCTGTATGTATTTCCATTCCCAGAATATTATCATTTTCCCTGTTAGGGAGCGCTGGACAGTGATACTCAGCGGCGACCACGACGTGATATTCAAAAATCTTATGTCCCTGCACGGCTTGAAACATCTGGTTGAGCTTTCGACTTCTGGGCACCGGTTCGGCCATAGTGACGACGTGAATTTAGGGGGGCGGTTCCCATGTCGGTGTGAGCTGTCACGAAAATGATCGCAATGCTTCAGCGGCGCGCTGGTAACAACGCCACTTCAGACGGTGGCGGCGACAAGATTTTAGGCGACATTGTACTAGCCAGGAGAAGACATCGAAAGCAGTGACACACTCGATGGTGACTGGCTCGAACGATAGTAGAATCATGGATAGGTCCACTGTGATGGGTCCAATATTCCACCTTTCGCTCTTCACTCAGAGCACGAACAGATGGAGGTCACGGGTGTGTACTTTACCAGGGCTCCATCCAGTGGTCGCATGAACATTACATATCAGAGAAGCGAGCAGCACCTAAATTAAAGCTGTGCTATGATCCAGTGGAGATCGTTACACATGATCTGCTTTAGATATCTGCGTGCGTGCGAGGGCTGAGATATCACTGACGTCAATCGAGGTTCTGCGAAGGCGCAGTAGGAGATGGCGTCAGACAGAAGCCAGTCTTCGTGGAGGACGGGGCTCAGGGCTCAGCGCATGCCGTCAGTGCGGCAGCGGCAGAAGCACCAACTCGTATGTTGTCCTTGCACGAGACACATCACGAACGCACGCGGCCGGTCCATAACCTCATACGTTCTGCCTCCACGTGTCCGAATGTGGGCAGTAGGGGATACGCCTCCTGCGCCTGACGTCAGCGGAAGGAGATGGGAGGGTATATCAAATCACCGGGAGGGGAGTGTGTGAACCGGTGAATAAAGTGTGGAGACATCGTGGCAGAATGCTGAGATCGATAACAGGAGTGTATAGCCGCCGACTTGCAGATGACCTGTCAGGGGGTCGAAGGGCAGGCGCTGGGGAGTCGAGGTCGATTGTGAATGTGTAGCGGGACGGGTACGAGATTGACTGGACGTATATTGTCAAAACGTTGGCATAAAAGATAGCCACAAATCGTTCCCTAAGAATGTTAGCGCAACAAACTCGATTGGAGGTGACGCAGGCAGGAACGGCGAGGATCAAGGATCAACGAAAGTGCAAAAATTCCCTCTAGCCGACTTGAACGACTGACCTCGTCATATTTTTTTTGGCAAACAAATCTTTTATACTAGTGACGCGCTCTACCACTGAGCTAAGAGGGATTTGCTCTTATACAGTCAGAGGATAGACAGGGTCTTAATGGATTTATTCGTAAGATATCATCGAAGGCGACTATTCGGGAAAGGCTTCGACGATCTCAACATCAGGGTACATGAAGGAGATCACAAACAGGCTTACTGGAGGGCCTTTATTCAGAGATCCAGGACAAGAGAGCAGTCAGCAAACCCCCATCTTCTCTCAAATGACGTGAATGCGTGGGATGGGTGTCCAGGTCTCTCTGAAGATAAAAACTGTAATGAGGTAGGGGAGAAACTCACAAACTACTTATGTCGCTCAGTTGTTATAATGACCACGCTCGTGATGTAGTGTTTATGTACTGTTCAGCGGCATCAAGTTCGGGCTGGGGGGGGCGTCTTCTGCGGGACATTTGGAACCGTGTTGCATCCTATCAGTGATACGGGACTCGGGGGTAAGCACGGACACTCTGACCGGCGAGCCAGCTTCCGCCATAATGTTGTTCAGATACATGGCAGCGGGGGAGTAGTCGTACACGGGGAGGAAGATTGAACTGCGGCCGACAAATGAGTGTATTAGCGATATGAGACAAGCAACACAGGGCAGAAGATAAAATAAACAATATAACAAAGGCTAAGGAGATCGTTAGGAGGGGACATATCTACAGGAAAAAAGGAAGGTCGAGACGACAGCACATAAAATGAATTCACGGACAAAGGGAAATCCAAGGAGGAACAAACGCAAAAGCAAAAAGACACGAAAAGAGTAAAGACTCCACGGGTGAATGAACCATTGGTGTACCCCTGGGATTCGCTGCACCGGCAACGGAGGCCAGTATACAACTACGCATGCACAGGAGAACGCCGCGACGAGCTAGGTCGGCGGATGCCAGGGTGAGTCATAGGCGCTGTCAACGATGGGCCCAGCGTGCTAGGGAAGCAAAGAGGCATTACATAACGATGTGTGATAAGCAGCACAATTTTCAAGAATTGAGCCTGGTAGCTAGCTGTCAGTGGCCGTCACATTCCAGTGGAGATCGCTTGACGACAGAAGAGAAGTCAAAGAAGAGAAATCCGGCTATCTCCGAGGACCCTGTCTGATGGCGGTGTGGTACATTGTCCGAGTCTGATCGTTGTCATCAACGACGACGACCCACCATCGGCCAGAGAGCCAAGGCCCAAAAAATAGCGTATACTGGTCCCAAGAATGATCCTCAGGCCCCAGCCTGCGGGTCATTGTTGCCCACCCCACTCGAAGTGGCGGCCCTATATTCTCCTCCATCGTCTATTTCCAGGCAATGGAAATCTGTAGAGGACGGCATTTTGCAAAACCCTGCACTCACCTCCTTAATGCAGATGCCCTACCTCTTGTCCTCTACCTTCCGTTCTACTCGCAGGGCTCTATCCACCTATGCCGCATACGTCGTTCTCAATTACATGTGTCTGCCATGATCGTATGACCAAGTCGACAATTTCCTGCACGGGGTCCTGCCTAAAAGTTGAATTGTGCGCGTTGTGGTATCTATCATTCTACCTCCACTGAGAGTCGGATCATGTGGCCATCCATCGGTCTCTCTTGCTTGAGCCATTGCTGGCCTATTCAACTTCTTAGTGGAGTGGGTGCTGCTATATTCGTTATAAGACTTTGAAGGTTGAAGGTATGCTTCGCCCTTCCTGCATGCCATACAGCTCATGCGGATAAAACCTGTCACGCACCAGGTAGGTTCTCTCGAAGTCGGGGATGTTGGACCTGTGCCCGCGATTCTACCCATGTGCTATATACGAAGCGTTCGTGTAGGTGTGTGTCACCCCCCTTCTTCCTTTTTGTTACCAAAACAGCTCAACCATCAGTCTTGGAGGCCCCGCCCCCCCACACGATTCTCAATCAGGGTACGGGCGGCGGAATGGGAGCACTTTTCCCTATGTGTTGCTCATCCGGCTGCGGATCCATCGTCAGTGCAAACCATTGTCGCTTGAATATATTTGGGGAACCACGGCGTAATGGGCTTTGTATCTCAAGAGATGTAAAGGCTGACAGCCCGTCTCTATGTAATCTTACGACGAAGACGGCAGTTCCACGTGCGATCACCATAACTGAATTTACTTCTTGGCTGTGTGTCTAGCCGTTGTTCTAGGAAGCCCGACTAGCCAGGATATAGGCTAGAATTTGAATTGCTTTTCAATAGGCGCGACTGTTTGCCTGCTCTCGGACCACACGTCACAAAACTTGGGGACAAACAAACTCAGTTGTCTTTCTTCTTTCCATCATCTCGTTTGACCCGAACTGGCACCTTGACGACCCCTGCATAACACGATGCATGGTACGATTTTGCTGATCGTTTGCCTTGGATTTGCACATGCTAATAGTTATCTGCGGCAGACGTGGTTCTGCTCATCACGCCACATGCCGCAGATGTCAATGAATACCTGTAACCTTGTTCTGTACCCTTGTTCTTCTCTGACCCCAGGAAGACAAGGACAATGGAAATCCTATATTCGATTTCACTGGATCAGAATTCTTTGCCCAGAATCTCCCAGAGTTGGTTAATAGTGTCAAAAGCTCTTATAGGAAACGGACCACGGTGTTTGTTAGAACAAACTCTTTAAATGACTGATACATTAGGGCTAGTTTCAGCTTTCCGCGAACGGTCGCTACAACTGCTGATAAACTGCTGATATTATTTTTCCTTCGACTCGCATTGTTGGCGACCGTCACACTCGGATTTCTGGTTACAGGTATGAGTATGGCACCTAAAATCTACTCCGGCCTCGTCACTCCTATACAGTTTGATAAATCTTGTAAATTGTTTTACATGCGAATGCCGCTGAATATGCTCGTGGGCGGCCTAAAAGAACTGTCGCGTTGTTTGCGGCAACAAGACGTCATTTGGAGCAACGCGATGGTTCTTTTACTCTCCTTCCTGTGACCGTCAGATGTGAGTTCAACCCGAACTTCGGCCTCATTCACATTGCCACGCACCATATCGCCGAACTAACTCGAATTCTACAGGAAGTCATTTTAGACTTACTCGAGAACTATCTGGTCGATCAACAGACCCTTCCTGCATGCGCCCTTTCAGCTCGCTTCCTTCGCAACCTATGCTAGCAATTTATCTTAGAAATAGTCATAGTTGTACGTACACCGACAAGGATGCCAGGAACTAAGCACTCGACGAATTCCTCAGTAAGGACTCTACTATTGCCGTCACTTGCCCCTTTTCCCAAATTCGCCAGTTGAAACTCCATGCGATCACACTTAGTGCTGATGATGTTGCCAACATCGTCGAGATGGTCTTGCTCTTCCTTTCTTCTGTGCGCGTCACAGTAGACTACAGCACCTGTCCGATACGCCTTCTGCGCCTATTCCAGGCCAATGGATTTCGTGAAGAGCCCCAGCTCCATACGACTGAAGTTGGCAAACCGCGGCCTGTACGTTGCAACATCCACATTATCACGCTCTTCTGTCTGCACATCTGCAGACAGTTATTGGATACCTCTGATCTGAGCACTTTGCGTACTCTTTCTGTCACACTTCACCGTGATACGTACAATCAACAAAGAATGAGTTCCTTGCATCAGCCTCGCTCACCCGTATGTCAACTTCAACCTGTGGTACTGTCCTTCCCTTATCATTATCAATACCTCGCCAACCCATAGTCAAATGACAGATCCTTTGCTCCTCCTCCATCTGGTCTCCCTCACAAGTACATCAAATTTAGAACAGGTTGACTACATCATGGCCTCGCTTCGTCCCTTCGACATCCTCCACTTTGCATCCGATTCGCTGCAAACACCTACTGACGAAAGCAAATTACATTCCGTCAAGATAGTATTTGGCAGACGTGAATATGCCGAAGAGCGTAGCGTGACCACTTGGAAAAACATTGACCAGATTTTGGCCAACTGCGCATGATTGGAGAGGCTTTACACCTGTCAGAATGGGGAGACCTGTATATTAATACCACGAGATACGACAGGTGTCGCCCAGGGAAGCTTTTCTGCAGCGAGAATGTATGAGCTTGGATAGGAAACATCGTCTTTTGTGGCAAGACAAATGGAGCAGATGCTGAGGAGTGCTGGATACTGTAACTGGGAAGATAATTAGGCAAAGGTTCCGAGTCCTGATCTGAGATGGAGTTCTGAGGACTGTCTCGCGTATTGACATATTCCAGCGGCGCTTGTGGATACAACGAGCTATGGCATCTTTTGATTGAGACCAAGGAAATGGAGTTAGAGATGTAAGCAAGTGATTGAAAAAAGACCATTGCAATATCAGGAATATGCATTAAGAGGGAATCGAACCCCCGGCGGGTCGACATAAATCAAGCTTGGACTTCAATATGATGGCAACGACCCAGGTTACCACTACCCCATTAATGCGTCGCAAGTTCTTTACGAGTTCAATTCACCAGAGATCCTGGGTAAATAAATTGTTTTGGCGCGGTTCTGTTAGTAGCGGAAACATAGGTTGTGGATCAGCAGATGTATAGGTAATACTTGCCAATTATAAAGAGTATGATATATGATAGATAACCTTTCACCGAGGCTCGACCCGCCTGGAGATCGAGATACGCGAACAGGCGCTGGGAGTCAGACAATTTACTGTAGTAACATTTCAATTCCCAGTATCGGAAAGCTGCGGGGCGCTTGGGTGGACGGGGGCATGGGGGAGGGGTCCTTTCTGCAAGGACTGTTACTGCATATCTGTGGATGTCCGTGCTCTCGAGCAGGGTTGTGGTGTGGCACCTAGATCCATCATCCAAGCTAGACGGGTGTGTAGATCCTCCCATTCGGTATGCCATTTAAGACTTACCTATTCGTAATTGTTAAGTGAAGGAAACACGTACGTTCGAGTTGTGGAAGGAGACACTGAGAATAGATGTGTGTATGGACGGGCTTCAGTGGGGATCAGATCATTAAAAGAAGTCGGGTTAACAATACCCATGAACAAAGTATCGAGATTCGAGAGACGGGTATAACCTCGTATTTCTATACCCAAATATCCTAAACCGACCTCGCACTGGTGGTGGACCGACTCAGGCAGCGGCTACACGTGATGTCGTTTAGGGAAACTCAATGCTTCAAGCATTCGAGTGAGGGCTTGCCTACCATTCGTTCTAACGGTATTTCACGGTGCCTTTCGCCGTCGATTTCCCCCGATTTTCCTATCTTTGAGGGGGTACCTGTTAGCAAACTGCAACGATTCGTTGGAGGGAAAGCTTTTTATGGTCTCGCCCGCCATCGAGGATCCCGGATTGTCATTGCTGTGAGCGGAGTAACCGTGCTCTGGGGAAAAGTCCTTGGCAAGGATATTGTCATAAAGGGCAACTAGACCTTTACCGGTGAGTGGAATTCTAGATCTCCCATTCGCTATTCGGATGAAGGCTTACCTCGCAAAACTTTCATCTCACAGGCTCTCGAGGACAGTTTCGAGTGGCATACGCGTAACAAGGTATGTATTCCCGCTGTGAAAAAGAGCCTCGGGGTGGGCCTCGATGTACTTCAGGAGGCGGGTATCAGACCTGTAAAAGTCCACCCACCCGAGTACTGTATCGAGAACGCCCTCCCTGACAAGAGGGTCGTGCGCTAAGCCCCTCACGAAATCGTTCCTTCGAGACGGAACAAGTGGTCCACATGAACTCGCAATCCGAGACGGACAGTGGTTATGGCGGCTCTAGGCTATGAGATGTTAGTCAGGGACAGTGTCCGGGATCGGGGTCTGAAGGACAGGGGTTCCTTACTTCGAATTTCACATTCGGACAGACGCCACGAGGTGACACTTTGAGCATCGGAAGAGGGAGAGAGGGAGGGGATGAGGAGCACCCAGTCGTCGGGAGGGTTACTGTAAGGTCTCCGGCAGGGGGGAGGCCCGAGGAACGGGTGATGTCGTGCGCTTCGATGCTGGGCCACTTAAAGGATGGCTTTCAGTCAGGCATCTGATGGAAGATTTGAGAAGTACACTCACCTTGACGGCGGAGATCGGACGGAGAGGTTGCGAAGCGCACGAACAAAGGCAAAGGGACGTGGGAGCCCTGCACGGGGCGTATATACTATATTGGAAGTGGGCAGGTTCAGAGATGATGTTTCTTGAAATCAGCTCGTGCCGGCATGACGCATGCAGAGGATCTGCACAAGTAAAGAGGCTACACAATGCAAATATCTTGAGCACAGATGACAAGAGCTCGACGTGAAGCGAAGGACGTCCGGTCGGTCGGGCTGGCTGCTCCGTTCGCCGCTCCAATCAATTAGACGCCCAATATCCCGGCCGATCGCTTACGTCACCCCTTGTCATCTTCATCATCGTCCCCATGTCATCGCCAAACTTCTCTCATTCTCAATAACGAATTTACTTTCTCCCTTCTACCCCCACCCCTTCCTTCTTCACCACACCACCAGCGCACGATGACCGCGATCCACATCGATCCCACATCGTCTGCGCTACCAAAGTTCGATAATATCGAGGAAGAGCTCGCTTACCTCCGCGCTGCGTACGCTGAGCTCCAGGCGCTTAAGAAACAGGTGAACGATGCTGAACGCGTCTGCGAGGCCGTCGCAAGGGGGGATTTAAGCCAGAAACTTGAGCATGGGGGCAAGGGAACATTGGGGAATGTGGTGAATGGGATGGTGGAGAACGTGGGATTGTTTGCGAGGGAGGTAAAGAGGGTTGGGTTGGAGGTTGGGACGGAGGGGTATGCGCTCTATATCTCTTCTCCTTGCCTTATACTGAGACTTGCGTATCGTTTTGTAAAGAAAATTAGGTGAACAAGTCCAACTTCCTAACGCTCAAGGCGAATGGCGTGAAATCACGGATGTAATCAACGAACTTGCGTCAACCCACACCTCAGTCGTACGTCCCCCTTCCCCTCCCTCCGTATCCCATATTCCACTCACTAAACTAACCCCTTCCTTAACATAGGTCCGCGCCGTCGCCGAAGTAACAAGGAACGTCGCGCTGGGCAATCCCTCCGTACGAATCGAACTCCATCTTCAGGGCGAGGCGCTGGATATGCAGAATAGTGTCAATGGGATGGCAAGCCGGTGCGTGTTCTCCTACGTACATCTATTTCATTTTGGGTTCAGTTTTTTTTAAACTTTTGGATTGTGTGGTCATTTGAGGATGGGCACGGTTTATTCTACTATACTCTTTTCGAAATCTGCCCCGCCAGCTTCACTTCCTTCTCACTTAGTCTTGGCATCTCGACCCATCCTTCGCCCCTCTCTTTCTCATTTCAATTTCTTGTTCCTTTCTTCTCCTTCTCACCTTATCCCCTCAACCTCAGTGTTCATTTCCTGTGTCTTCAAATATCTCCTCCCCGTTCCTCTCTCTCTCTCTCTCTCTCTCTCTCTCTTGCTTTCCCTTGCTTACTGCTTGTTTCGTTCTTTCTACTCTCTATGTTATTCTTTTCCCTCACTCCTCTTTTACCTCGTCCTAACCCCCCTCCTCTCCGCACAGGCTCCAAATAATGGCAGCCGAAATAATCCGCGTCACGCGCGAGGTTGCATATCAGGGTAAACTCGGAGGACAGGCGACGGTACCGGATGCGGAGGGGGTGTGGTTTGAGGTTGTTACGCGTGTACGTGATTACCCCTCGTCCTTTTCCTTCGGTTTCATCGCCTTCTTCCCCCTTTCTTTGGTTTTCTCCTCTCCTCCCTTTCTCATCTTCTCCACCCCCCTTCGTCTTCACCCTTGAGTAATCAAGTGAGTGTAGGTCAACCACACGTGCACAATCCTCACGGACCAGGTGCGCTCCATCGCGAATGTCGCTACCGCCGTTGCGCGTGGGGATTTGACGCAGAAGATCGAGTTGAGTGTTGAGGGGGAGATGAGTTCCCTGAAAGGTGTGGTTATGTTTTTCGTATTTCTTTTTCTCGTTTTTGCACCACTATTCCACACTTTCTTGGTGTGCCTTTTTCGACTTTCAACCCCTTCATATTTTATGTATTTATCTGCTTTCCTTGTTCTTACCGAGTACCTACCTCCCCAACCGCCACTACCATTGTTACAGGCCTTTCGTACCTTCCCCAGAGATCCTTCGTTCCTTTTGTTTTCATTAACACTTCGCCGTTTTCAGTGCGTACTGCGCCTGGACCCCATTCACTATAGCTATACCCACTACATTTCGTATACCCTCCCTGTTGTCGAAACTATCGGTACCGGCGCCTCCTTTGATCTTTGATCTTTATCTTCCTTATCCACATCCTTTCTCTGCTCATGCTGCTTCTCCTGTACTATCTGCTTACTCTCTGCTGCTTCGTTTCACTTCGCTGTATTTTTCGCCTCCACCCGCTTTCATGCGTTTCGTGGTGAAACGCAAGACATATGTGCCCTATTACTTTGTACTGTTACTTACAATCGTCTCCCCTTGTCTTCTCGCCTTGTGTCTATCCCATCCCATGTTGTGACCCACTTCCCCTCCACTTCATCCTATCCCCTCCCCCCTACATTCCTCTTCCTCCACCTGATCCGTTACACGAGCTTGCTGACTCCCGAACAGGTACTGTAAATTCGATGGTGGACCAATTGTCTGTACTCGCGTCCGTCACGACACGTGTGGCGGTTGAACATAGTACAAAGGGGTTGCTTGGGGCACAAGCGAAGTGTGAGGGTGCCCAGGGCTCGTGGTCGGAGTTAATAAGGGCTGTTAATGTGGGCATTTTTTCCTCCTCCCTTTTTCATCCCCGCTTACGCCTCTGCAGAAACTGGCCTCAAACCACAAAAACATCATACGCTCCGTCCACCATGTGGTAAAGGCCGTCGCGCTCGGGAACTTCACGAAGAAGCTCACCATCGACGTGCCACCCAACACCGAGACATCCGATTTGAAGCACGCCGTGAACTGGATGGTGTCTTCCATGAGCACCGTAGTAGACGAGGTGACGAGAGTGAGTTTGGAGGTGGGGTCACAGGGGAGGCTAGGGGGACAGGCAGACGTGCCGGATGTGCAGGGGATGTGGAAGGTGTGAAGTTGTGGTCGTGGTCGTTACTTTGGGCGATTGAGAACTTATTCAATTGATGCAGGTACTCATGGACAGTTTTAACCTGATGGCCGCGAGCATCACGGCCCACTCGCGCGCTGTGCGGGGGGTGGTCAAGGCCGTCGCGGGTGGGGACCTGACGAAGAAGATTGTGTACGACGCGAGGGGCGAGATGCTCGAATACAAGGAGACACTGAACAGCTTGACCGAGTCCCTAAGTGTCTTTGCGAACGAGATCACGGGGGCTACATGGGAGGTCGGCACAGAGGGGAAACTTGGGAGCCAGGCACGGGTGATGTGAGCTGGAGGGAGGTGCGAGGATGTGGTGGAGAGTGCTAATGATTTGGCTCACAATGTATGTGTTCCATTGATTTCGATCCCTTTTTTTTGGGGCCGGGGCTGACGCGAGCACCAACCGCACAGCTCACGATCCAAACGCGCGTTATCATCGCCGCCATTGCTGCCATTTCGCATGTCGACTTCACACAGAAGACCTCAGGCATAATGTCTGGCAAGATACTGGCACTCGTTAACAGCGCCAACGACCTGATTGACCAGTTCGCGAGGTAGATGGCAAGCTCGGAGGCAAAGTAAGAAGGTATATGGGGCGAAGGGGCGAGGGTGGTTATGCGTCGAGGCGAAAGAAAGGAATGCCAGAGGTTAATTGTAATATATCTTGTTGGTTATATTCGAGATTTCTTTGTGATCTTACCATATCTGATACCACACAATACAAATGAATTGAACATCCTTCTTCACCATATTGATTTTTTTCGTCGTCGATTCACCAGCGCACCTGACGATGGGTATAGTGTACTGAGGCTGGATAAGGGCCATTTCCGTCGTACATATTTATAACAATGTGTTTCGGACTTGGCTGCCAAAGCCGTGCCGCCGTAGAACGACACAGCGGTGTGTGACGCGCCTGCCGATTAGAGGGTCGCGAATGAACTTGGCCCAAACACAGGCGCGTCTAAATCGCGGGTATAAGTACAGCGCGCTCGTGGAGTCAGCAAAGCTCTCACTCATTTCGTTCTTCGAGCTCGGCATCGGATGCTCTACGAAAGTGGGGCTTGAGACGGGGATCGAGTGTTATGTTATCGCCTCAAGAATGAAAACCTCATTTTCTTGAGCTTGTAGCACCATCCTGAAAGAGTCCATGTTGAAATAACCCAGCCTACTCGAGGAGTCCTGTGCTAAGCCCCTCATGGAAGTTTCCCCTCGAGACCGAACAAGTCGTCGAGTTGAACTCGTAGTCCGATACGAAGATTGATTGTGGCGGCTAGAAGCTATGGCATAGTAGTCAGGGACAGTGTCCGAGATTGGGGTCTGAGGGAGAGGGGCTGGTTACTTACTTCGAATCTCACATTCGGGCAGACGTCGCGAGGTGACTCTTTGAGTTTCGGAAGAGAGAGAGTCAGGGAGGGAATGAGGAGCACCCAGTTGTCGAGAGAGAAGGTATACCGCCTCTTTCTTCCCCGCTGACGCCTCTGTAGAAATTGGCCTCAAATCACACAAACACGTCCGATTTGAAGTACGCCGTGAATTGTATGGTGTCTTCCATGAACACCGTAGCGGACGAGGTGACGATCGTGAGTTTGGAGGTGGGGTCGCAGAGGAGGCTTGGGGGGCAGGCGGACGTGCGGGATGTGCAGGGGCAGTGGAAGGTGTGTAATCGTGGTCGTGGTAGTGCTCGTACTTTGGGTAATTGAGAGCTGGTTTATTTATTCAATAGATACAGGTGCTCACAGACGGCTTCAGCCTGGCGGCTGCGAGCATCACGGCCCGCTCGCGCGCTGTGCAGGAGGTGGTCGCGGCCCTCGCAGGTGGGGCCTGACGGAGAAGATCGTCCACGACGCGAGGGGCGAGATGCTCGAATGCAAGGAGACACTGAACCGCTTGACCGAGTCTCTAAGGATCTTTGCGGACGAGATCGCGAGGATCGCAACGGTGTTCGACGCAGATCGCCCGTGGTATTAATCCAATACTCGAAGCGTGTGGGCGCACCGCGTTTGGAGGTGTGGGTTTCTGGGAACAACATAGCGATAATTACCCAGCTCTTGGATCTAGGGGTCCCGGCCTACCGCCCACGCTACATTCCCAACTCACCAGCTACGATTTCAACCCACTTCGAGCGCAGGTCCATCGTTTCGATACCTCCCATCCATGCACGGAAGACGAGTGCGTGCACAAGTACATCTGTAACACACCCATGATGTTGGTGGACGGGGGATTCGGGGACCCCATCGTCAGTTCGCTCCCGTATGTGGCGACGACACATACTCTTGACTCAAAACTCGCGAAACGCAAGAATGTGATGATTGGTGAAGAGAGCGTGGTGGGGCTTCAGGTTTGTGATTTCGTATGAGAACTTCTTGCCAGAACTAACCGTACTCTTTTGCAGTTTGACCACGAGACTGCGTTGTCCGCGATTCAAGTTTTCTCTATCAATACATCCTCTCATACGTAATACCACAGCCTTCACGGTTCTACATCAGTCACGCTACCCTCTTACAAGGAAAGTGTGGATTTGGTCCTGGGCATTGAGGGCGTGATCTGATCGCGCTAAAGATACTCTCGGAGTCATTGGATGCGATGTACACTGCCTGTGCCGCCGACCATTGTTATCTGTTGAACTGTCAGATACTGTACTAGAAGCTGTTGAACAAGATGTGATGGCTCCAATCAAGATTTATTGTTGATCCGGGCTAGTCGCGACTCACGATCCCGTCGACGCAACTTTGATCTCTCCTTGATCTCTCCTTCAGCCCATTATGACAGCAGATTTATCCTCTCACTGATGCACCCGGCATACAAGAAATCCTTCATCTTCTCGTCAAGCTTCCCATGACCTATCCCATTTCCCTTGCCCAATCACCCAATGAAGAGGACGAGCAATACATCATCTTCTGCCGTGCACTATATAACTACGAGGCCCATGACGCGTCAGCACTCTCGTTCAAGAGTGGGGATATCATTGAGGTATTTGCACAAGAATCATCTGGGTGGTGGGATGGGCTTCTGGGGGACAGACGCGGCTGGTTTCCGTATAACTATGTCGAGGTGATTTCGGACGAGGAGGCTGAGAAGGTGTTCTCGTCATCTGAAAGCTCGGATATGGATTCTTCAACACTACCACAACTTGTTGTGATGTCTTCTGCTGGCGCATCCAAATCCAAAAGTCCCCGTTCGCCCCAAAACATCCATGAAAAACGGCTCAAGAAGGAAGCATCGTCTTCGCCGAGGATGAAGAGGAAATCCACTCGCGCTGACGAACTTCTTGCTGAAACATCTCAACCAAGTGACTATTGGATGCCGAAGGTTTCGCCTGAGGGGCAGGTATGTCGCATAACACTCACACGTACCGTGTATTGCTTATCGTTGGCGACGGCGCCAGATCTTCTACAAGAATTCTCAGACGGGACAGCGCTCACGAGATATGCCGCACGACATGGTCTCGGCGATATCCAACACCTACTACGCTGGTCTTGAATCACCTCTATCATCACGTTCCGAGGTGAATGGAGCCTGCGCTTTTGTATCCGATGAGTTGATGGGGGCGAAGGGGAACATGCAGAAAGGTGTCAGTTCTAATGAACGGCGTCGTACGCGTACCATTGAACCAAAGTTGAAAAGACCACAGTCCCACCTTGGGAAACATCATTTGTTGAACAAGGTGGTTGGGGGCATTGAGTGGTCACGGCCGAAATCACCACTATCCTTCCTCCCACAACCAAGCCCGCCATCGATGAACAATGTTCTCCTTGCTAGCTCTAGAGACGTTTCGTCGTCATCACCATTTTTGCTTACACCTCGCGCATTTGATGGCCGAATGCCTGCCGTTGCGCGATCTCTTTCACTTCTACCCCGGCTCATCGTGGTAACAAAGTCCAGTATCCGATCCGCCATCGACAGTATCAATGAAGCTGGACGATTTGAAGGTGCAATGATCAAGGTCGTTTCAGCAGTCCAGAGCCTTCTGTATGTGTTTGGTGTCCCGGTTGTCCGACTACCCCCGAGTGTGGAGGCTCGGCGAGCTAGCGTTGCACCTCCCCCGACTCGATTATATGTCCATATCGCGCAACGGAAAGTTATTGCGTCTGTTTCTCGCATGGTCTCATCTGCGTGCTCCTTCCGGAATGACGGCAACCCGACGATGGTAGTGACCTTCGACCAGATACAGGCCGATGCGCGCGAACTTGAGCACCACCTCGACTTGTTTGTACTGGAGGTTTCTAGGAAAGACGACGTGACAGAATCACCGATTCATCCACCACAAGCTAAACCTCTGCAAGGTGTTCTCAGCCCTATAAACTTGGCAACCAGCCAAGTGGGCTCAGGCACTGCTGGACACTGGAAGGGTTTTGGATGGTTCCAACTGGACGACGACAAAATCTCTTCGCAGAAAATTCTAGGGCCCTCAGTGATATCTGAACTCAGGCAATGTGTGAACAACCTGGATGTTCAATTCGAATATTTCTCCCAGGAATTGCGCATTTTCGATCACACTTCAGGTAGAATTATGTTCCTCACACTGCCGTGATCCTCCGATAATTGTTCTACAGCTCCAAAGATCCAACAATGTGGCCAAAAACTTCTAGCGCAGATTTCTTCTATGCTAGCCTTCGCCTCTGATATACATGTTGCTCGGCATGTTGATGTAGGAGACATTCAACGAGGTGATAGAGGCTCAATTGGCCCATATGCGCAGACAGTTCAGGCTGCTCAAAGGCTCGTTCGAACACTTGAAGCAGTAATGCAGGCAATGTACGACGACACCGCCATCTTTCTCCTTACGCTGCAGTCACTGCAGTTGATATCACATCAAAACGACGCCACAAGCCGCCTCGAAGCCATTTCGAGGTCTTTAAACTCCAAGACCTCCGTTTTCTTGGACTCTCTCAGCGACCTTCACTCGCTCGGGCATGAACAAGTTCGAATGGCTTCTGGAGACTATTACGGGACGATTAACTGGCGGATATCTCGATCTAGTGCAAGTGTATACAGCCATACAAGTAATAAGGAAGACGGCGCCGACTTTGTCAATATGGAAATGGCGTTCATGGATGGTCCCGAGAGGTCGCCGCATATCCTCGGCGCACTTTCATCGCATAGCCGTCTGCCCGAGAGAGACGAGACAAGACCCTCAGTTGAGCAAGGTCCACCTAGTCAGGCACAGGATGAACGTGACTGGGAGGTCATACCCGGTGCTCTGGAGAGCCCCATGTCTGACAATACTTGTAAGTACTCGCGACCAGAATTAGTTGAGCTGTGTTGAATTTTCCTCCGGCAGTAACCCCGGTCCCACGACAAACTGGTTCGGATAAGTTGAAACAAAATCCAGGTGACGACTATACTCGTAAGGCTGCCGCCAATATCAAGCCTTGGTACCTTCGCCCGAATCACAATGTTGAAGACATTTTGATTGAACCCAACAATACTGTAAAGGGTGGAACCCTTCCGGCTCTAGTTGAACACCTGACCGCTCACGACTATGTTGGTATGTCGAACCGGAGAGTCATGGGCGTTCCTCCATTGACTCTGTCGATCTTCAGATCCTATTTTTAATAATGCCTTCCTGTCAACTTTCAAGTCTTTCATGAAGGTCGAAAAACTATATGATCTTCTCCTTGCACGATTTGCCATAGAGCCTCCACCATCATTGAAGCCGGACGAGCTAGACTTGTGGAAGGAGCAGAAGAAACAGGTTGTCCAGATTCGGTCAGTTTCTGCTATTTGTTGCAGACCACAAGAATAATTCTTAGATATGACCAGTGTCATCAACATTTTCATTACGATGCTCAAGGACAACAAGATACTGGACAGAGAGGATTCACATATCCTGGAGCGCATAAGATCCTTTGCTTTGTTGGGCGAAGCGTCACAGTTCAACATATCCAAGCAGGTTAGACTGGCTTATATTAATCGTGTGGTAAGGATAGGAATTGGTTGGATATCAAGCATACTCATCATGACTAGTTTCAAAATGGGACCACCTTTAGAACGATGCAAAAAGGTACACCGCCTCTGTCCATCTTTCCGAAAACAAGTGTGAACCTCAAGCTTGGCGATATCGATCCTTTGGAACTTGCGCGGCAGTTAACCCTCGTGGAAGGAGAGCTTTATCAGAAAATCAAGCCAACTGAAGCGCTTCAACGCGCGCGGGAACAGAGGACAGAAAGCCTAGACAATATCACTAGTGTGATTCAAATGAGCAATCGGGTATGCTATCATCTGTGCTTTGGCTTCATTTACTGAGGCTTTTTTCAGATGGCAGATTGGGTAGCAGAGCTAGTACTCAACAATGACGACCTCCACAAACGGGTGACTACACTCAAACATCTAATCATCGTCGCCGACGTAGCTGCTTTCTTCTTTTGACATCGACGTATTACTGAGCATCCATCAGCACTGCCGAATGTTGGGCAATTTTTCTTCCATGACTGCCATAATCGCAGGCCTCAATCGACCTGCTATCAGCCGGCTGAAACGAACATGGAAACGAGTAAACAACCAGATTATGCTTCAATTCAACGCTTGTGAGGAGGCCGTGGACAGAAACAAAACATTCCCGAAGTACCGACAGTTTATGAGCTCAATGACTCCTCCATGCGTTCCTTTCTTTGGTAGGCCTTCCACTCCTCGACTAATCGCTGAAATATTTTGATGGATGCCTAGGTGCTATCATTTCGACACTACACTTCATCCATAATGGTAACCCCGACTTCCTGCCAGGGGGTCTTGTGAACTTCCGAAAGCACCAGATGGCGTCGGAAGTCATCACCGACATCAGGCACTGGCAGTCGCAGTCGTTCAATTTTCAAGCCATACCTTCCGTGCGGTTATATATTGAAGAATCTTTGGGTCGATATAGCGATACCAAGGCATTGGCTGAGCGCTTTTGGGCGCGGAGCCTCAAGCGAGAACCAAGGGAGCATGACGATGAAAAGATGCCATGTTTATTTTAGTCGACTGGCTTTCTTTGACGCATCACCTGTAGCCACCGTCTTTGCTTAACAGTTGTGTTGAAAGTGAACAAGAACCCAAAGGCATTACAAGTCGTCGTTAAGTATCCAAATCTATTTGTGACTGTCGATTTGGTTAATATATTACAATACACAAGACTTCGAACGACATGCCAGAGATAGTCGACGGCCGTAAGCATCATCAATCTGTGGAACTACGAGACTGGCTTGATTTACTGCAGGATCTCCCCGCCGCCGACGGAAGGTTTGTATCCAGACACAGATATCACTAATTTCGTACAGATCGATGGCGAAGCTGCTCATGAGGACATTAACGACTCACGAGATGGGGAATAAGCACCGCTGTCGCAACATATCAGGGACGTGCACGATTTATTGCTCACGGTCTAATTTACGACAATGAGAAAGCGGGATCAACGCCTCAGGCTTCATTGAACTAGGGTGAACCCCATTGAAGACCAAATGACACAATCTTGTTGGTTACTGCAGTTCAGAGGACTTCAACGGAGAGTGTTGAAATTCGACGATAAGCATTGAATGGCACTGGGGTATACTGGCCACCATCAAATTCCTGTGTTCAAGGCTGAATTTCATTGGCACTTCACATGGCGGTCGCTGAAGTTCGTTGAACTCCTATGACAGTCAACAGTGGAATCTGTCGATGTTGTAACTCAGGGCATATTACTGCAGCACAGCGACCTTCAGCGGCCGTCAGCGCCAACTTTGAGCTCCCCTATTACACGTTTTCAGTAAGGTGGCAGGTTGATCGCTTATGTCACCTCATTTGACTTCTTTCACCTCATGTCCTCTTCTCTCCCCTCCATCCCCTTTCCCCCCCTTCCCCCACTCACCTACAACGCACGATGACAGCGATCCACAGCGATCCCCTATCTTCTTTGTCTGCGCTGCCAAAGTTCGACAACACCGAGCAAGAGCTCGCGTACCTCCGTGCTGCCCATCATGAGCTGCAGGTGCTCAAGGAACAAGTGAAGGACGTGGAACGCGTGTGCGGGGCTGTCGCAAGGGGAGACCTTACACAGAAAGTTGATGAGCGGTGTGAGGGCACGCTGAGAGATGTGGTTAATAAGATGGTGGAGAAATTGGGGTTGTTTGCGAGGGAGGTAAAGAAGGTCAGTCGTGAGGTCGGGACGGAGCGGTACGTGCTCTCTTTCTTTCCCTTTGCCGACCTTGATACTTACTTATCTTTTGTGAAGAAAACTGGGTGGACAAGCGCAGGTACCGAACGCCGAGGGCGAATGGCGAGAGATCACGGACGTCATCAATAAATTCGCATCGACTCATACTTCACTCGTTCGTCTTCCCTTTCCTCTCCAATATTCCACTTATCAACCCTTTTCCAGGTCCAAAACATCATGAAAGTCGCACAGATCCTCAAGAGCGCGCTTGATCGGGCTAGGTTGGTGATGCCGGAGAGAACCAAGACGAAGCAGACTCAAGCGTCGTGAGAGCCCTCGCTGCTTTCGTTCTTCGATCGTCGACAGAGAACGCTTCACGTGGATGTCAAGCCCGAGAGGGAGAATGCGTATGACGGCTTGGGATATGATGATTCCATCACATCTCACATTACACAAGACGCTGCGAGGCACGGTCGAGCAAGCAGGGAGGGAGTGGAGTGTACCCAGTTATTGAGAGAGTTCGTTTGCCAGATAATCCTTTTTTTAAAGGTGGGGTGTATAACTTGTTAAGAGGTCCTTGTGCTGTTAGGAACCAACCATCGAGTGAGATTTGGAGAACGTGTGACGGGATGTGGTTTAAGAAGCACGACCGGATTCGATTGTTCGATTCAGCGCTTAGGCAGATAGTAATGCGTGACTTGGGCTGTAGCGATTTGTTGCCGGGGTCAAAATAGCGGCAATTCAAGAATACATCGTCTCTGCGCCATCTCATGGGTCTATAACAGCATTAATAGTAATGGCACTTGCCAATCAGGGTTTAGCGAATGACACGGTCCTGAAAAAGAGGCGCAAATGATAATTACGGTTGATATTGCCTGGGGGGATCGAACCGGGGGCCAGTAGGAAATACTAGTGAAGGTACCGTTTGATGATAAGGGCTTTCGTCCCTTGCACTGCAATGGAGACTGCGTTAAAGGAAAGTCCTGTCAGCCGGGCGGGGCAAATGGTCGGGCACTGACCAGTACTGAACATAGATCCGCTTGAAAGAGCCGTGTGATGACAGAGTACAATCAATCTCCCTCATCCTATACTCACCATCGGGGTTATGAATACCAATAGCGGCGTTGCCTAACCACCCGCTGTAGTAATCCTGGAGTAAGAAGTAGAGTCACTGCAGGTTTTGTGACAGGTAGCTTTCTGAGCATGGGAGAAGAGTCAGTTAGATGTTGAGTCGAACACTCACTTCAGAATAAAGAGCATGTTTGTACAAAACTACCTGAACTCTTTCATTCTCCGGGCCTGCTTCAGCCGTCTGACATACATGCTCGCCCTTGCGTTGAGTTCTGTGGGTAACGCAATCCTGGCTCAATGACGATAGAGGCCGTGTCTTCCCTTAATCATATGTAGTGACTATAGATTCGTATGAAGAAGTTCTGGGTGAGTGTAAGAGGGACATACCAGGCTTCCCTAGTTGTTGTATCTCCGAATAAATTGTACCCAACGTCGAGGTTCTACACAAATTTAATAAGCAATGGGGCGCCCGATTTTACCCTCTTTGGTCATGCCCCTCTATCATTGTACGCACCACAACCCCTACAGAGCTTTCCTTTCCTGCCGTGCCAACCTTTCCAGCTCATAATGTATTCAGTTGCATTGTGTAGTCGGTGTGTAGACCTCACGATGTCGTAGCCCAGGTGAGGATGTATTCGAGTCGTGCCATGTACCGTGGGGGTAGCGCAGCGCGGTTCAATAGCAGAGAAGATGCGTTGATGCGCTGAGAAGTGGTTGAAGCTATAGCTACAGTTGGAGGGAAAGAGACAACGTTGTCATGGTTAAAAAGAGAAAGCGCTGATCGTGACGTCACCAACAACAGGCAGCCAAAAATAACGGATCTAGATCCCCGATCGATCGCTTATGTCACCGAATCATCAACTTCTTTCAATGTCATATTGAATTCGCGTCCGAGTCACCATTCCAACCTTCTCCCCTCCCATCTCCTTCCCACCGCCGACATCCCCAATGGACAGCACACGATGACCGCGATCCCCGCCGACTCCTCATCGTCCTCGTCTGTGCTACCACACTTCGAAAACACCGATGAAGAGCTCGCGTACCTTCGTGTTGAGCTGCTTCTGCTGAAGAAACAGGTGAAAGACGTGGAACGCGTCTACGTGGCTGTCGCCAGGGGGGATTGCACACAAAATATTGAGCAGGGGGGTGGTGTGGTCAACGGGATGGTAGACAATCTGAAGTTGTTTGTGAGGGATGTGAAGAAGCTGGGTCAGGAAGTCAGGACGGAGGGGTATGTGTTCTATCTCTCGCTTCTATTCTTTGTATTATGATCTATCATATGATTAGAACGCTAGGTGGACCAGCGCAGGCCTACAATGCCGAAGGAGAATGGCGCGAAATCACAGACGTCATTCATAAATTCGCGTCGATCATACTTCGTTCGTGCGTCCCCCATAACCTATCTAGATATCTCACCCACTCATCAACTCCGTACTCTAGATCCGTGAGATTTCCAAAGTCACAAGGGGCGTCGCACTTGGGGATCTCAGTAAGCGGGTCGGGGTCGATGTGCAAGGGGAGGCTCTGGACTTGAACAATACGGTTAATGGGATGGCTATAAGATAGGTGAGGCTTATACTTTATTTTCGTTGATTTTGTGTTGTCAATTCGACACTCCGACGGGGAGTCGGTGTTACTTGCGTCCACACTTGGCGCTCTACCGTACTTTCGGCGTTTATTTTACGAACTACTCGTTCTCGTTCTCGTTCTCGTCAAGTCGAGCTTCATCCCGATTCCAATTTTATTTCCCTCCCATATCTCACTCCATTTCCCAGCTGCAGCTCCCACACAACATATTAATTCCCCTCTCCCACAGGCTCGAAATGATGGTGGCCGAAGTGTCCAGAGTCACTCGCGAAGTTGGGACGTATGGCAAGCTTGGGGGACAGGCGAACGTGTCGGATGTGGATGGGGACTGGTTAGCGCTCGTTATGAATGTGTGTGGAGTGTGGGCTGAGTCCGAGGGTATGCATGGTACTTTCAGGAACTCACCTATGCCGTCTTCCGCCGTCCTTGCATTTTCCTTCCGGGACTAATGGGGACTCGAATATAGGCTGTACACCAACACAATGGCTGGGAACTTGACTACCCAGCTTAGGGGCTTCGCACAGCTCACTGCTTCCGTTATGGACGGCGACTTCACCATGTTCATCAGTGTCGAAGCTAGCTTAGAGTTGGTCTTCTGATTGCGCGACTCGGTCGAGAAGAACGTCAACGCGCTTGAGGCCGCCGAGCTTTCCAACAAGAGTAAGAGCGAGTTCCTCACGAATCTGTCTCACGAGAGTCGGTAAGTCTTTTCTGGAAATCGTACGAACTCGAACATACGCTGACGGGATAAAAGGACTCCCTTGAATTCTATCATTGGCATGACGCAGCTCACTCTCGACAGTGACCTCAACCAGTCGCAAAGGGAGTCTTCTTTCGATCCGGAAACATGCTCGTTCCCTCCTCCGTATCATCGACACCATCCCCGACTTTTCCAAGGGTATGTTGTCAGCCTTATTTCTTCCTCGCTGTCATTAACTCCGTTGTATAGTTGAAGCACTCGGGTGAGCAAGGGCGTAGAAGAAAAGGCTGATTCGGAGGTCGTGCAGGAGCTCTGAAGGAACTTAATACCTGCTCCCTGACTGAAGTGTAGGGATAAGGTGATAGTGGGGGAGAGTAAGGAAACATATTGGGATATAAGTCGAGAGCTGACACGTCGAGCATGGAGGGGATAGCAGTATGCCTCAAAATTTAAGTGGTGATTTTTAATCTGATCTTACATAGCCAGATGAACTGAACGTTCTTATCGATGATCATCCGGTCTGTTCGTCGTCAATGTCGTTGTTGCATCTACCTTATAATCGGCTAAGCTCGATTAAGGTACAGGGCTTCGAAGCGGACAAAAGCAAATGACTAGAGAGGACACGATCATTACTTATCCGCGGTTTCGTCCTATGAAACAGCCAAAAAAAAACACAACAATTGATTTTCCTTCCATAACCTGTGCAACCCTCGCATGTATAGGAAATTCTATCGAGACGTACAAAACTATTTCGTTGATACGACCATTAGTATGCTTGCAGCCTCCTACTCGCGAGGCAATTTGTATAAGACGGCGTACGGATCCCAGCTTGGGTCCTGATGTCTCTCATACTCCAGAATATTCGACACCTTTTCGGCCGCCTCCTCTCCATAGGTGGCAGCTATGAACGCGAATATTGCATCCAATCCTGCGCTCACTCCCGACGAGGTCCAGACATTCCCATCTACAACCCATCGTGCATGCGCGACCCACTTCACCTCCTTCCTCTGCGCCGTTTCCGGCCACCACTGCAGCTTGCTCGTCGTAGCCCTCCTTCCGTCCAGAATACCCGCACGGGCTGGGATGCCGGCGCCGTTGCACACCGTGATGAGGTACTTGAGGGATGGATAGACTTTCGCGACGAAGTCAATGGCGCTTTGGATGCCTGGCTGCATTGCACCGATGCCGCCGGGGACGAGGAGAACATCCAGAACTGGGGGAGACGCGAAGGTATGCGTGGGGACGATCGACTGGCCAAAGTCTGAGCCGACCGAGCGCTGGTTCGGGACCTTCGTGGTCACTGGCTCAAGAGTTTCGGCGATTATCGAGAGGTTCAATGGGAACATAAGCGATAGCGTGTTGAGTGCATCAATTGGCCCGAATGCATCGAGAGCTTGGAATCCGGGGAAGACGACGAGGCCAAAGCTGACGGGTACTGGACCCTTGGGCCATCCCTCTATATTATATGAAGAATTGTGAGTGTCGCACTATGGACAATCAGGAAAATGGGAAATGTACGTTCAGAAATCTTATTTCGCTCGAGGGCGAGCTTGACTTGATCCACAGCTTGCGACATGATTTAGATGTTGGTATTCCAAGACCTCTGCTTCTTGGATCTTATATCTTAATTTCCCCTTGTTCTCTATGGGGTATGGGCACGTAATTCCAGTGTTCACGGTGCAATGATCAGTAAGTCGCGCCGGTCTCGGGCGTAGTTATTCTCCCATGTGATGATCTGGCTTTCTCTGGGAATTGGACCTAGAGAGCAACAAATCGCCGTCTTTCAGTTTCAGGTTTCTGGAACGCAGCCATATGGATGTTTTGCTGCAAATTGGCCGAGCCCGATGCACCCGGCATCCTTGTCCCTCAAAGGAAGATGCCTGACTAATTTTATGGCGCCGAGTAAAGCATGATACAAAGGGTTGGCGGTCGATTTGCTGCGAGTCTTCTACCAACGAAAATCGGCATGCCTGCAATCTCATAAAATCCCCGAAGCGAGCCTGCCTGGATGCGACGCCAACGGAGAGGTCACCACGCGGCCGCGGAAGTGGAGGAGTGTAGAGTGGGTCATACACGAATCTGTATATCGTAATTCAGCCAAAATGGTGGTCCAATGGTATCATGGCCCGCACATCGAACCCCTTTACCAGCCGCTTCTTGGGGTCTCTCCTCTGTTCCCTTACTGAGCTATCCAATACTCGACCTTATTTCGGGATACCGCGGTTCCACTACATCCCAACTCAATGGCCTCCAAGCCTCGCATTGTAAATTGGTTACTTGGATTAGCGAAAGTATTTTCTGTATCATTGTACGACAGCAGCTTGGTAGTAACTGCCAAAGTCATGATTGTACCTATGAGAACACAGAAATGGGCCGCAAAATGCCTCATGGTGGCACGCCCCACTACACAGAATAGCGCAGAATGGGGGCTTTGACCAGCTGCGCCTCGTTGGGTGTTGATAAGAATGGTCGAAGCCATACGCATCCATGGTGGACAGAGACAGAGCCCAATTTTTACTTACGCCCTCCTCTTCTATCCTCCATATTTCCTGGCTTCTTTCCTATCTTCCCATCCTCTCCCACCATTCGTCATACTGAGCACCTGACGAACCTCCTCCCAAAACAGGCAGCATAAACTCGATGGTGGACCAATTGTCCGCGATCGTGTCTGAGGTGACGCGCGTCACGGTTGAGGTTGGCACGGAGGGGATGCTCGGGAGCAAGGTGCGTGTTGAGGGTGTTGAGGGTGTCTGGGCGGAATTGTTGGGGGGCGTTTATATGCGTTGGTCCTTCCCTCCCATTTTCCCCTCTGGCCCCTTCACCCCACTGGACAATGGCCTCAAACTTGACTAACACAGTACGTGCCGTTGCGGAAGTGGCGAATGGCGCCATTCTGTATAGTGAAGCCTGGTACCTTGGGGTATTTTGCGGCCCATTTCTGTGTTCGTACATAGGTACAACCATGACTTTCGCAGTTGCTACCAAGCTACTGTCGTACAATGATACACCAAGTACTTTCGCTAATCCAAGTTTTAAGGTTACAATGTGAGGCCTGGAGGCCTTTGGGTTGGGGTGTAGTGACCGCGGTATCCGGAAATAGAGCTGAGTATTGGATAGCTCAGTAAGGGAGCAGAGGAGAGATCCCAAGGAGCGGTTGGTAGAGGGGTTCGATTTGTGGGCTTCTGACTGTCGAATCTGGCAGTGGCAGTGGGATCGTGAGTAGCAATACCCCATATGCGAGCTAGTTATAACTCGTCACGGGGGACCATATGTCGTCAAATAGAAATGTATATGTACATGTGCAACTTTACATGTATGACTACGAGCGTTGGTTGAGGACGGGATTGAGTCATATCAAGTCCTCTATTCGGAGTGATGTGGTGTGCTAACGCAATGGAGTAAAATCAATTTCACATTGTCAGTGATGCATTAAGAGGGAATCGAACCCCCGGCGGGTCGAGTGACGATTTCACTACAGGTTATTCAATGGCAACGACCCAGGTTACCACTACCCCATTAATGCTCTGCAAGCATAGGTGGAGTAAAAAAAAATATTAATGGAGCCAGGTCGAAATCGCGAGTTAACCGCGAGCAGACATCTTGCACATCCTTCATCCGAATAGAGGGACGAAGAGAGGAGTGGGCATGCATATCCAGCGAAAACAATGCCATTCATTGTAGAGAGAGAGATCTGCGCGTTCCCACCTCGATGAACAAGACTTAAATGGGCGTGCGAGAGAGTGAATAGAAGAACCAGCACGGTATGGTGCAGAGACATGGATTATATCTCCAGGATCAGCATTGTTACAGGCAATGCACGACTACTATAGTTGAATGAAAGGGGGGAACATGTCCATCGCATGGGATCTAAACCTGTCTTGTTGGTTGGCTTAGACAGATGACGTCATGATAAATACTTTCTCTTCCCGACCATATGCTTGACATAGTCCGTCTCTGCTTCCCGCGTAGCTCCTGGTATCGACAACGCTCGTTATAGCGCCTCTCATCTCATGCATACTGTCTGTTCGCGTACCGCAAGTGTAATGGGCTACAATTGCCCTATGCGCTGTCATTCGCCATCACCTCATCAGTACCTCCCAACTTGAAATAACCTCCACGGGCCACGACACTGTTTGACCACAATTTTAGCTGGGTTACGATATACATATTCGTGTATGATCGATCCACTCTATGCTCCTTCACTTCCGCCGCCGCATCGTGATCTCTCCATTGGCGTCGCATCTAGGCAGGTTCGTTTCGGGGACTTATGAGATTGCAGGCATAGTTCTCTGTCTACATGAGCTTCAACACATTTAACATGTTTGGACTTCTTGCAGTCGAGCTACGGGAGTCATAAGGCTTAAATGGTGGCGTACTTGATGGCTACTCTCGCGGATTCTATCGCTGACTTTAAATGTTCAACGAGATGTGTAACTTCTCTGTTATCCAATCAAGTTCCAGCTCCAGGTAAAAACGCTCAACTTTCTTGGGATCCCAAGCGCGGCTGAGCCTTTCTTTTGAATTACTATGTATTTATGCTCGGAGTGTCTCGTATGGGAACACGTCAGCGGGTTTTCGTTGGTAGAAGACTCGCAACAGCCCCAGAGGCAAATCGACCGCCAACCCTTTGCATCATGCTTTACTCGGCGCCATAAAATTAGTCAGGTACCTTCCTTCGAGCAACAAGGGTGCCGGGTGCATCGGGCTTGACCAATTTGCAACAAAACATTTGCATGGTTTCTTCCAGAGAATCTGAAAACTGGAGCTGACGCTCATCGGGATTAGCTGGTCTCCAGACGGTGCTTTGTTCTTTTCTAGGTCCAATGTCCGGGGAAACCAGATCATCACATTGAAAATCATTGGACGAACGTCTTGGGAGAATAACAATACCCGAGGCCGGCGCTAGCCTTACATCATGCACAGTCATTGCGCAGCGAATGCTGGAATTACATGCCTATACCCCGTAAAGAACAAGGGAGAATTTAAGGTATAAGACCCAAGGAGCAGAGGTCTTAGAATACCAAGGTCTAAATCATGTCGCAAGCTGTGGATCAGGTCAAGCTCGCCCTCGAGAGAAACAAGATTTCCGAACGTACGTTCAAACTCCCATGTTCCGGACCTTCCTCGCATGGCGCGACACTCAAAATTCTTTATATAATATAGAGGGATGGCCCAAGGGTCCAGTACCCGTCAACTTTGGCCTCGTTGTCTTCCCCGGATTCCAAGCTCTCGATGCATTCGGGCCACTGGATGCGCTTAACACGTTATCGCTTATGTTCCCATTGAACCTCTCGATAATCGCCGAAACTCTTGAGCCAGTGACCACGAAGGTCCCGAACCAGCGCTCGGTCGGCTCAGACTTTGGCCAGTCGATCGTCCCCACGCACACCTTTGCGTCTCCCCCGCCCCTCGATGTTCTCCTCATCCCCGGCGGCATCGGTGCAATGCAGCCAAGCATCCAAAAGGCCATTGACTTCGTCGCGAAAGTCTATCCTTCTCTCAAGTACCTCATTACGGTGTGCAACGGTGCTGGCGTTGCAGCCCGCGCGGGGGTTCTAGACGGAAAAAGGGCTACGACGAACAAGATGCAGTGGTGGCCGGAAACGGCGCAGAGGAAGGAGGTGAAGTGGGTCGCGCATGCACGATGGGTTGTAGATGGGAATGTCTGGACCTCGTCGGGAGTGAGCGCAGGATTGGATGCAATATTCGCGTTCATAGCTGCCACCTACGGAGCGGAGGCGGCCGAAAAGGTGTCGAATATTCTGGAGTATGAGAGACATCAGGATCCAAGCTGGGATCCGTATGCAGAGTTATACGAATTGCCCCGCGAGTAGGGGGCTGCAAACATACTAAAGGTCATATCAACGAAATAGTTTTGTACGTCACGATAGAATTTCCTGTACATACGAGGGTTGCACGGGTTGTCGAAGGAAAATCAGTTGTTGCGTTGTTTTGGCTGTTTCATAGGACGACGAATTGCCCCACGAGTAGGAGGCTGCAAGTGTACTAAAGGTCATATCAACGAAATAGTTTTGTCGCGGACTCAGCCCACTCTCCAAGTTCTCCCTCACAGCTATCACAGACCGTGCACCATGCCATTCACGGTCTGCTTCATCTCCAATACGTCGCCCCGCGCACTGGACTCGATCTTCTTTCCAGGTTTCCATTTGTAACCGCCTTCGCTACCTTTGCGACGGACTGTGCTTCGTCGTGAGGGTGTTGGCCATGGTGTTCATGTTGTCCTGAAGAGTCTGCATAAAATGACAAATCGATGAATCAGCGCAAGGTAGACATCACTAGCACGAAAAATGCACCTTCCAGGTGCCCTGCGCATACTCCACTCTCGACTGCGCGTCCAGCCTCCCCTCAATTCCAACCTCTTCACTCAAATGAGTGATAGAGTTCACGATGCCGGAGATCATGTCCACCATCGAGTCCACTGTTCCTAAGGGGAGGAGTGGGCAACGTGTTAGCTAGTTACGCATTGAGGCATAAACTGGAAGAACAAAAACGCACCTTTAGGCGTATTCATCTCCCTGTCGAAACTGGCCCGTATCTTCTGCGTGAAGTCCTCGCGTGAAAGGGCCGTGGAGGTGGCGCAGCGTAGTTCAAAGGTAGATGAGATGAATTGATGAGGTGAGAGATGGTTGAAGCTGTAGCTACAGTTGGAGGGAAAGGGGAAGACGAATCTGTTGAAGACATTGTCATGGTTGCAAAGAGGAGTCAATGGACGATTGGTCCAACTCGATCCCATCAGGCTTCCCATATTCTCGCCTTCCCGACAGCTCCTGCCATCCCCAAGCATCCCTGTCAAGTCCAACTTTTACTTGGCTACCACAGATCATTATATTATAGTTGCTATGTAGTAAACCCAATAATTACGCATTTATTTCTTTCCCGGCGAGCAATATCTCTTTTGGTCGCCTCCGGCCGTAAGAAGGTTTCGAACTGATGTGCTCCTGAATTTCAGAACTTCTTTCTTGCGGCACAGTCTCTCTGGGATTCGTACTGTCGCTGTCCACCCGAAGCTCTACACGTAAATATGTCTAATCTATCTAATTCTGGTTTTCTGTATCGACGACCTGGACATACAAAGGCTCTGAGATTTCTGTGAGGAGGGTTTGAGGCTCATTTCCCCTTAACATTGCGCCCCATGTCTATCTTTAATCCCCCCACGGTCCCTAAGCACCACGGCACTTTATTCCATATTCTCGCCAACTTCCAGGCCGAGAGCGAGGACCTCATCATCTGCAGCACAAGCGCAAGACGAGTCGTCGAGGTGTCATGGTATGTTTGATCTTTTGTTTTATACTCCTCCTTAACTTATGCCGCTTGCAGGCCCATCAGCAGGAACAGGGCTCGTATTTTCCCAGGAGGCATACGGGAATTTCTTCGTAGCCGTGGCTTGCACTGGCCCTGTTTTTGTGTCTTCCTCGCCGACGACAACAAGTCCGTTTTGTGCAGAATCATTGAGGTTGCAGAGGGACAATTCGAGGCTTGCTGCAGCGAATCTATCTCTGGCATCAACTGCGGGTTCTTCAGTAAGCCACCTATTACCTTCTGACTGTTTCCCTTCGCCGACTTATTACATTGGCAGTCAACCTCAACCTCAAATATGAGAGTGCTACACGCGTGTCGGACTATGACGGACTCCCTACGCTCGGTAGGTCTACACCAAGTCATTCTTCCTTGAATTTTAAATGACCATGTTCCTACTTAGCCAGCATGAAGGCGCCCTGCAAGGAGACCCTGCTTGCAACATTCTTCTTGCCTGGCCTTAAAGACGATACATTTGGAGGGCACTTTGAGGGGTACTTTGGAGAACACTGTACCTGGTTTCCGGGCGTGGAACAGCTTAGCAGCCTCCCTCAAGTCAAGCGCAAGGCTAGCGGTCGTACGTTTTATTTCCTACTGCTTGACCTATTATATTCTCAATTCTATCATACCCCTTTAGTTTTAGACATGAACCGGGAAGAGTTCTTCCGTGCGCCCGCCCCACCGATCCCTCAAGCGCCCGTCCCTCATCGTCCTCAGGCTAGGTCATATCCATACAATCCTTTGGCCGGCAGGACTTATCTCTGGTCCCCTTCTCCTCCTCCTTCCACCAATATGTCGACAAAATCCACCTCCGCATTGGGTCTCCCCACTGGCGCCAGCTTCCGTCGCCCTGCCTTTCCATCCTCCACCTCCTCTACACCTCGCTCACATCCATCGGCATTCGGCTCCATGGCAGGCATCCGTCGTTTCTCTGACCCCAATTGGGGCCGCACCTCCGCATCCGCATCTGCCTCCGGTGCTGGCTCCTCGTCTGGTTCCTGTTCCTTGAATGTGTCAGCGTTCAAGCCCACTACCAAGGAGAGGGAGCTCTTAGGGCGATTGGAGAAGGGTGAAGGGCTTGTTCCCTATGAGCGCGATCAGGTGCTAGCAAGATGTGTGGATTGCGGAGAGACATTCTTGAAAAGTGCATACGACAATCATAAGCAAGCCCAGTGTAAAATAATTGTCCTTAGTGATTGATATGTAAGATGAAGTAGGTCGTCTTTATACCTACATTCTTGGTATCGCTGTAAAATAGCACCTCGAAAATGTATAATTCTTATTCTTGGTAACTGGCTAGAGCGATGTTCTGAGTGTGGATCGTCGGCTTTGCTAAAGATGTGGTAACTAGTGATGGCGTTTGGAGCTCGAGCGGTGGGCATGAAATTCGGGACTCGAGTCTTTGAGGAAGGGGAAAGGGACATGTACTACCATTGTGCCAAATGGCCAGACAATGTTACTAGATTCTGGGTTCGTAGTAGGCCAAGTCAGTGCAAGACCACTGGCTGGCATTGTTATGGGGACACACCTTGCAGACGTCCCGTCGGGGTCTCCTTCTAACCCTTGTCCTTGACCTGCAGGTGGTTGATTCCTGCTTCGCGCTGCTGCTGCGTTGGGGAAATGCCTGAGCTATGGTTAAATATACATGTCGAGAATATAATGGACTTACTCAGGTCTTGTCCCATCGAATGTATGGCCTGGTACACCGTGGCCATCGTCACCCAATCGTCACCCTTCGACTGTCTCGTGCACTACCTGAGAGACCACAGTGCACTCCAACTTTACGAAGCACCATGATCTCAGCACCCCTGCTATGCAGGAGGCATTGTATCATGGTGCTACACGTTGAGACGTAGCCCAGTTGTTCCACCGTCCCTCGTGAAAGAGTGTCAGAGCTTGGTAGTCCGGCTTCTGGATCCAGGTGTGTTGGAGTTGGTAGAATGGTGGGAGGGAGTTGTGGAACTGTGGACTGTAAAGGGCCGAGAGAAGGGGCTGGATTGTGATGATCAGTGCTGAACTGATTTGGTATGAAATCGTGACGCGCCATGGGGTTTCCTGCTTCTCGGGCCTTCCTGTCCTTCCCCCAGCATTAACCCGAGGCCTCACACACCTGTTGTGGGAGAGGAGAGCGGGGTTCACGACGTTTCCAGTGATGCCAGGGGGCAAGCTGAGTAGGGTCAAGAACCGTGAAGTCAGCGAGTGTTCGTGGGCTGCGTACCGCCGTGACATACTCTGTACCCTCCCATTCTCTGTTATCCCTGTTCGGTTGCATAACGAATGTCAGATGAATGAAACCTGCCTGGGCTCGTGCAGCGAGAAATGAAATTCAAAGTAAAAGTCACACAAAACGTGAACACGAATGTTTGAGATCAAATCTGATGGCCACTTTGATTCGAAACTTGAAACATAACGTCAAATGAGACATTCAATGTATGTTTTCCAGTCTCTTCCTCCCATAGCCGTTCTTTCTGACCTTCACCATCCTCTCAGTTCAAGTTCTTGTATTTGGTACTTGAAATGTAATTTGAATGGAATAGACCCCGTTACTTGGAAACATGCACCGTCGCTTATTAGCAACCTCAAACCATTCAACGAGACGACCCTGCTTGGGCTCCAACCCAGCTTTCTTTTACTCTTGTATTCGCCCGTGAGTCTGTTGTTTAATTCTCACACTTCATTAGCTGACAGCACCTCCACTCTCTATCTCCCTCCCGTCTGCTTTAATTCTACCAGAGCCCTTTGGCATCGCACCAGCTGTTCCTGCCAACTTCTCATAAGCTGTCTTGGCTTTCTCATGAGCGGCCTGAGCCTTGTCCACATCAGCCTGCGTGGCACCACCCTTTCGATAGAGGTCTTGTTTGTTGTGAAGAGACTCCGCGTGTTTAGTGGACTTATCCTTCGCCTGCTTCATCTTCTTATTGAAGACCTCAAGTTTATTGTCCTCGTCAACAAGTCGCTGGTGCTGATTTTTGACTGCAGCATCATGGTAAGTGCAATAATTCTATGGAAACTGGGCGGTCACTCACACTTTCGCTTCATGCCTCTTGCCACGTTCTCAGAAGGATGGCCAGATAGATAGGATGCTCTCGTCCCTGTGGACTCAGTAGCCTGATAACTGAGGTGAGTTCCTGCAATTAGGTTAACGCACTGTGACTAACCTCAAGTGTACTCATCCTCATTTTATCAAAGTGCTGGCCCTTGCGCACACCTCCCACCAGCGTGCAGTGGATGCCCTCTCTGTTGACGTCTGAGTGGACACTCTCCACCACGTTGCTCGTTGCATCTCCTGCCCACCAGATCTCAAGCGGCACTTTGCTTTTCTGCCAGCACATCGCCTCAAATGCAAAGCCACTCCGGATTTTGTCCTGGACCCAATCTGCAGGACAGGAGTGGAAAGATTAATATGTCGGCATGCTGGGGAGACGAATAAGTGGGTATGTACCAGTTCCTGCTTTTCCTCCCTTTTCTTCAATCAATTTAATGGTTCCTTCCCAGTCGTCATGTGTGATGCAGACCAGACTTCTCATCAAATTTCAAACATCGTCGGAGACGGGGCACTTTCGAATATTCCGGAAGACGTGTACAACACAGAGGCGCAGAAGATGATGGAGGTGGTCATATGGGGAGAGTTGGGATAGGAGACGATGAGGTTCATGGGCATCGTGCCTGTCACACAAGGTTGGCGATTGGCTAAGAGCTCGAAGATATAGCCCAATGCCTATTAAATAAGGTGAGTCCACATATCGTGTTGGGACAAGGGAATAAATCATAATGCACCTTTAGCTTGACCCCCATGCTGGTCCACCACAAGAGACAATATCATTCCACTTGACGTGTCACCTACTCGACCATGCAAATGTCGCCATTTTAAAGAGCTACCTGTATCCTGAAGGACAATCCTGTCAATTTCCTGGAATACTCGCAGATGGGCTGCAGCTGTCTGACGTGTGACGAAGACCCGACAATAGGTGATGCCTGTATAATATTGGGGGTGAGAGTCTTGTCGCTGTTATCATATGACATGTAGCTCACTAGAATTGCTAGTTCTATCCATGCCTGCTAATTCAAACTCCTGAAACCCCACCACTCGCTTGAATCCAATATCGCATTGAAGATATTGAGCTTTGAGAAGTCGATGGCTTGCTGCCCTTGTCATGCATATGACAATTCGCAAAGGTTGTGTCGGATCAGTCCGTTCGTCTTCATTATTGTCCCCGTCTTGAGGGGGAACTTCTAACATACAACAAATATAATGGTCTTCAACAGGAAGTCGATGATCCTGTTCCAGTTTCAGATGACAAAGACCTGAAATTGTTATAAGCTGAAGCATGTTTAGTAGTCATTTGATTTGAAGACACATACCATCCCAGCCGGTGCCGTCTGGATAAGATTCTTCCTTAACAGTAGTGATGTAAAACTGCACGTGAGAACGATTCCCCAGTGATACGTGAAGATCCATGAGAGTCGGCAACAGGATGTCAGGGAATCGTGAACTGAGATAGGACTTGAGAACAGGATGGCGAAGAAAGCGTCTGGTTGTCAAGTCTGGTAGATCTTCTGAAATAGATCGTAACACACCATGGACCTCTTTCCTGATGATCGGAGGTGTCTTATGAGGCAGTGGGATGGGATGATGATGAACACCTTTAAGCGTCACTAATGTGTAGGGACATGCAGATCGATACTCTGGAAGAGGCTCATAGTATCGTACTTTAACCTTGCATGTTAGCTTCAAAAGCTCTGGTGGATAAAGATTCCCATCAGAATCACGATGCTCAACCGCTGGAGAGAGTCATAGCTTTTGAGCTTTGTGTCACTTGAAAGAACTAGAAAATTACTTACGGCAATGAGTTCTCTGTGAAGATGAGTTCGCAATATTTGTACAGTCAGCCAGAGGTCCATAACCAAGCCCGAGGGCACCTTCTTCAATCCGGTCCATCTCCTCATTATCCTCGTTAAAATATGCTTCAAGATAGTCGACATCGTAGGAACCATCCAAATATTGTATGTAGTGATCCCGGGATGATCGTTCATAATGTTCGCATCTATAGTCCGTCAGTAACCACTCGAAGGCAGATAATTGTGCACACATACAAAATATAGGGCTGCTCCTCATCACTGTACTGCAGAAGTAAACGACCTTCACACATCTTGGTTTGGGACAAGGACAAATAACCCCGGCTCATCTTGAAGTGACGTTTCTCTGACTCCCGCTGATGTAGCTGTTCCGATTCGGTAAGAAGTGTCTTTTCATGTTGTAGAGCTGTGCAGCCAAGTTGTCGATATGTTGCAATGAGAGCTGCCGTCTTTTCAAAGATGTCACGGGTAGGACTTGAGTTGCTGATACGTAGATCAAGATCGTGCTTCAAGCGTTCATGGATATCATCTCGTGTGGCTGAGGTATGGGGCGTACAGGCCATGTCCAGATCTATATTTGGGCATACCTTTGAGCCTTGACCTGGTATATAACATATTAATCGTAGAAATCAGCTGTGATATTGAAGGACATACATGTGTAATGGCCCAACGAACAAGGAACAAGATCTTCTGGACGACCTTCTTCATGTAATTGAGAGCATAATGTAGTTTCTCCATCCCTTGTTTTCCCGTTAGGTGCACCCAAGGAATATGCAAAGTTTTGCCACGGCTTTTGCCAGTTGTCGGGGTCCTGTCGAAAAAGATAGCCTACAGGCTCATCTGACCCTGACTCCGGGTATTCAACGTAGGCATAAAGATCCTCATAGATAAACAGGCGAGAAAGAGTTGTCTGCCTGTTGAGCTTTACATTTTGGCGCATCAAAGGATCCCTAATTAAGTAACGTTGGCGAGATGGAGTAGGTGGCAGGGATACACTTGATGGTTTTGCGCCACTGTCTCTAGTAGCCACTGTCATGGTGGGCTCCAGATGGGACAAAACCGCCTGCAGACTCTCAGATACATGTCGAGGAACTAGCAGAGGAGTAGTTGAGGACTTCAGCAGATCTAAGAGACGCTCCACATCAGGACGAATATCAACTTCGGCAACAGTTGAATTGATTTCTATCGATTCCGGCGGGGTGGCTTGAGGATTTAGCAAATCGTCTAGTGAAAGTGGTGGCATGGTCTCTGGAGGTACAGAAACAATGGGGAACAAATTCATTCAAAGGATAAGGACATTACTACATGGACAGAAACTGAACGATCGTCAGGTTTCAACTTGAACTTCCAATGTTTTGCCACAACTTACCACAGAAGCTAAATTTAAGTAATAAAAATAAGCCCCATAGATACAAATGGCAAACGTTCGTGGCATGATGGTTCTGAAGATCCAGCATGAGGATCCAAAAGAGACAGGACAGTCAATAATCAGTTGATAATTCCATAATTCAGGGAGAGAAGCCAAGTATGCCGGCGTGAATTGACAGACGTGCCCAGAGCGCCGGATTATGGCGGACCGTCACGGACAGGCTGCTAAGTCTTATATTTTATCGGATAAGTGATAGGTAGGATTAATCAACTCATATTATGTCAGTATTTACTTGTTCCTGTAGCTTCCGACTGTCAAGATCAACCATTGGCAGCCTTCCTGGGTTCTCTGATGGGATCGAGTTGGACCAATCGTCCACTCCCTCTGCAAAGAGAAAGCGCTAATCATGACGTCACCAACGACAGGAAGCCAAAATTCACAGATCCAGATCCCCGATCGATCGCTTATGTCATCGAATCATCAACTTCTTTAAATGCCAAATTGAATTCGCGTCCAAGTCGCCGTTCCAACTTTCTCCCACCCCATCCCCTTCCCACTGCTTAAATCCCCAACGGACAGCACACCATGACCGCGATCCCCGCCAATTCCTCATCGTCCTCGTCTGTGCTACCACAGTTCGAAAACACCGATGAAGAGCTCGCGTACCTTCGCGCTGAGCTGCTGGCGCTGAAGCAGCAGGTGAAAGACGTGGAACACGTCTGCGGGGCCGTCGCCAGGGGGGATCTCACACAAAAGGTTGAGCAGGGGGGTGATTTGGTAAACGGGATGGTAGAGAATCTGAAGTTGTTTGCGAGGGAGGTGAAGGAGCTGAGTCGGGAAGTCAGGACGGAGGGGTATGTGCTCTATCTCTCTCTTCTATCCTTTGTGTTATGATTTATCATATGGGTAGAACGCTGGGTGGTCAAGCGCAGGCCTCTAATGCCGAAGGTGAATGGCGCGAAATCACAGACATTATTCATAACTTCGCGTCGAATCATACTTCGCTCGTTTGTCCCTCTATACACCTATCTATATCCCACTCGCTCATCAACTCCGTACCCTAGATCCGTGAGATCTCCCAAGTCACAAGGGGCGTCGCACTTGGCGATTTCAGTAAGCGGGTCGAGCTCGATGTGCGAGGGGAGGCCCTGGAGTTGAAGAATACGGTTAATGGGATGACTGTAAGGTAGGTGAAGCTCATTTCTTATCTTCGTTGATTTTTGTGTTGTCATTTCGATATTTCGATGGGGAGGTAGTGTTACCCTTGTCCTCACTTGGTACTTTACTTTACTTTCGGCATTTATTTCACCCCCCCCGTTCGTACTCATTCTCGTTCTTGTCAAGTCGGCCCTCATTCCTGTTCCATTTTTATTTCCCTCTCATATCCCACTCCATTTCCCTTCCGCAGCCCCCACACCACATGCTAATTCCCCTCTCCCACAGGCTCGAAAGGATGGCGACGGAAGTGTCGAGTGTGACGCGCGACGTTGGGACCTATGGCAAACTTGGGGGACAGGCGAACGTGTCGGACGTGGAAGGGGACTGGTTAGTGCTCGTTATGAATGTGTGTGCTGTTCCCATTCTCTTCTCCCCCTTTCGTGTCGTCGCCTCCCCTTTCATCTCCTCCGTGCCCCTTTCGCGTTCTCTCCCCTTTCGCGTTCTCTCCCCTTTCGCGTTCTCTCCCCTTTCGCGTTCTCTCCCCTTTCGCGTTCTCGTCTCCCCTTCCGCCTGCAGCTTCAAACGACGCTGACTGAGACCACCAATCGCAGGTCAACTGCCTGTGCGCCAGCCTCACAGACCAGGTACGCGCCGTCTCGGATGTCACTGCCGCCGTTGCGTCTGGAGACTTTACGAAGAAGATTGCGTTGAGTGGCGAGGGGGAGTTGAGGACGCTTCAAGGTGTGTTTCGTCTTGGGTCTTGTTTTTTTGTCTTCTTGTTTTGGTGGCACTACTTTTTCACTCCGAGTACCTACCTCCTCCAGCACCGTCGTCCACTTCCAGGCCCTTTTTGTACCTTTCCTTACCCTTCCAGTCGAACATCTCGTTTTGTTTATGTTGGGACTTCGTAGTTTTTCAATACGTATCACGTTCCGACCCTCGTTCGCGATACTTACTATATTTCGTACTCTACCCTCCCCGCTGTCGATGCAGTCGGCATCGGCGCCTCTTTCGACCTTTGTTCCTTGTTCAATATCACCTCAGCATCTTCCTTGTCCTCATCCTTTCTTTTCTTATTCTGCTTCTCCCTTATCTTTATACCTACCGTGACGCTCTCCACAGCTTCGTTTCACTTAGCAGCATTTTTATCCCTCACCTTCCTATGCTTCGCAGTGTTCGCAACATTTACCCATTACTTTATACTTACGCCTGTCTACTTACCATTGATTGTCTTCCCATGCACATTCCTCAAGCTCTTACCTTCCTTACCTTCCCTGACCCACCTGCGTATGCCCCTACCCCTCCTCGCCCTTTTGCTCCCAATTTTTACTTATGCCGTCCTCTCCTATCATCCATATTTCCTGACCTCTTTCCTATCTTCCCATCCTTTCTCATCATTCGTCATACTGAGCACCTGACGAACCTCTCCCAAAACAGACAGCGTGAACTCGATGGTGGACCAATTGTCCGCAATCGTGTCTGAGGTGACGCGCGTCACGGTTGAGGATGGCACGAAGGGGATGCTCTGGAGCCAGGTGCGTGTTGAGTGTGTGCAGGGGGCGTGGGCGGAATTGATGGGGAGCGTTAACGTGTGTTGGCCCTTCCCCTCCCCCTTTCCCCTCTGACCTCTTCACCCCACTAGACGATGGCCTCAAACTCGACAAACATAGTACGTGCCGTTGCGGAAGTGGCGAAAGCCGTCGCGTTAGGCGACCTCACGAAGCAGATCGACCTCGACGTCCAGGGCGAGATGCTCGAGCTGAAGTTTATCATGAACTCGATGGTGTCTACGCTGGGACTTATTGCGAACGAGGTAACAAGAGTGAGTTTGGAGGTGGGGACAGAGGGGAGGCTCGGGGGGCAAGCGAGCGTACCGGAGGTGCAAGGGGTGTGGAAAGTGCGTTGTCGTGGTCGTTACTTTTGATGGTTGAGAGCTGATTTATTTATTCGAATGATGCAGGTGCTCACGGATAGTGTCAATCTGATGGCTATGAACCTCACAAATTAAACGCGCATTGTTGCGGATGTGGCCAAGGCCATCGCGGGCGGAGATTTAGAGAGGCTTCTCGTGTACGACGCGAGGGGCGAGATGCTCGAATGCAAGGAGGCACTGAACGGCTTGAGCAGGACCCTAAGTGGCTTTGCGGACGAGATCACGAGGTCAACAAGGGAGGTCGGCGCAGAGGGGAAGCTTGGGGGACAGGCGCGGTTAATGTGGGCTGGAGGGACGTGGAAGGATGTGGTTGGGAGTGTTAACGTTTTGGCTAACAATGTACGTGTTCCGCTGCTTTCGATTCCGCGTTCGTTGGAGCTGGGGCTGACTTGAACATTCACCGTACAGCTTACGCTCCAAACGCGCGTTCTCGCCGTCGTCATTACTGCCGTTGCGCGGGGCGACTTCACACAGAAGATTGTAGGCATGGATGTGTCCGGCGAGATGCTGGCACTCGTTAACAGTGTCAACGACCTGATTGACCAGCTCGCGAGGGAGAAGGCGAGTTCGGAGGCGAAGTAAGAAGGTATATGGGGAAGGGATGAGAGCGGTGATGAACAAGAGGAATACCAAAGGACAAATGTAGTATATACCTTATGAGCTTTATCCGAGATTTTTTGTGATCTTACCATATCTAATGATACGCAATACAAATGAACTGAACACTCTTCACCATGTTGATTTCGTCCTTCGTCGACTCACCAGTGCATCCGACGATGGGTATATATAGTCAAAGTTCTCATTATGTGATAGTATGCTGAGGCCCAGAACCATGGGGGATAAGGGCCATTTCCTTGCTCGTACATATCTATTTCTATTGTTCTTGGGGTGGCCATACAGAAGCATATCGTGTACGACGCGAGGGGCGAGATGCTCGAGTGCAAGGAGACCTTGAAAGGCATGACCAAGTCCATTTGGGCTGCGAGGGAGGTGGGCTCGGAGGGAAAACTAGGGAGTAGGACAGATGTGACCGATAGCATCAATAAGTTGTCTAACGCCATGAGTTTCTCCCCTCCCCTTCTGCTGTTGCTTGGAATTACGCATGGGGAATCGCAGCTCGATCTCCTGCACGCGGCTGCAGTGACTACCATCGCCCTTGAGCAGTGCTACCTCTCGAAGAAGACTGTGGGTGTGGAGGTGTTCGGCGAAACGATGAGCCTTGCTAACACCGCCAAAGACTTACAGTGCGACCTTCTCGGTCTCCGTACATAGGTACAACCACGATTTTCGCACTTTCCCAAGCCACGGCTCGGTCTGGCAGCTGCCATGGCTATCGCTTGAACACATTCTAACTTATCGACAATTTTGTGTCTTTTCAGGTCGTCTTTTCAGCCTCAGAGTGGCACGTAAGAATAGAATGAGCTGAATGAAAATGCAATCAATTTTTATAGCTACAGCTACAGAAGTACATGATAGAATTACAATATTACATGGCTATGTGATGACGCCGATATGGCTTTCTCCTGTGGATTTATATGTCAATGTTGGTTGTGAGAGGCTGAGAAGTTGCAGAACATTGGGAAAAGCTTGATGGAGTGACTGAACGTCCAATGAGTGTCTGCTAGACGACAGGGGACAACTATGAGGGCTTACCAGGGCGAGGAGGGCTTCATAAGTCGAGAACACGTCAGGGGGGGTCAGGGTGAGGGCGTGTTTGATCGATAAAGGGCCCAGAATGCACGGGAGTCACAAGATTCGATTTAAACCCACGTTTGTGGCGTATTTTACTCACATCTCGTATTACCCGTCGACTCATCTCCAAATATTCATAACGCGTCGACCACCTGTACAACGTGCCTAAGGCTATGAACCCAGAAAAAAACCTGTTTAAAAAATAAATAAATATTCAACCATCAACAGCACCCAGACACATCACCAAGCCTTCCACGGCCTGCCTATCAAGATGTCTAACTCTTTGTGGCGCATCGCGACCCCAACGACACGTTTTCAGCATCCAAGTCTATCAGTTTCTTGAATCCTTAACTCTGCTAATTCCTAACCCCACCCGATGCCTTGTAGAGTTTTATTGTTATTATTATGTTGATAAGTTCGTACGGTATGATTTTATGTGTGTAGGCTCTGATGTGAGATATTTTCTTTTTGGATTCCGGAACCACGCTTACCCCTATACCAATGCTGTTGAAGGGAGGAAATCGGGGAAACAAGAGGGAAACAACAGGAAATGACCACGGAAACTATATTTTGGCTCTACTTTTGATGAGGTGAGGCTCTCAGCAGTTGCCGGGTTGAGGAGAAAACGAACCGTGTAGCTCTGGCCTACTGTACCTGGTTACAATGCGAGGCTTGGAGGCCTCTGAGTTGGGATGTAGTGGAACCGCAGTATACCGGAAATAGAGGTAAATTTTTGGATAGCTCCGCAAGGGAACAGAGGAGAGATCCCAAGGAGCGGCTGTCAGAGGTTTCGATTTGTGAGCTTCTTACTGTCGAATAGTGGCGGGGGGATAGTTAGTAGCATAAGCCATATGCAAGCTGGTTATAACTTGGCATGAGAGATTATGTGCCGTCAAATGGAAATGTACATGTATGTTTGAGGACGGGATTGGGTCAAATTGAGTCGTCTATTTGGTATGGCGTGGTGCAACGGAGTAAAATTGACGTATTAATTCATAAAGACTTCTCCATGCATTAAGAGGGAATCGAACCCCCGGCGGGTCGAGTGATCATTGTTCACACCATATGGCAACGACCCAGGTTACCACTACCCCATTAATGCTTTGGAAGTAGACGTGAGGCAAAAATATTAATGGAACCAAGTCGAAATCTTGGGTTAATCGCGAGTAGACATATTGTACATCCTCCATCCGAATATAGAAACGAAGAGAGCAGTAGGTGTGCATATCGAGGGAAAATAACAACATTTATCGTGAGGCAAGTCTGAAATTGTAGAGAGAGATCTATGTGTTACCACTTCCGAGTCGAAGATTATATCTCCGTTGTTGCAGGCGATGCACGGCTGCGATGTTGGATGAATGACTCGTTAGGTGTGACGTCACGATGGATGATTTCTCTTCTTGACCACATCCTAGACCGTCTTTGCTTCCAGCATCGCTCCAGGTCTCGACAACGCTCGTTATAGAGCCTCTCATCTCATGCCTATTACCTGTTCGCGTACCGCAAGCGTAATGAGCTACACTTGCCCTTCGCACTGTCATTCGCCATCATGGAATCAGTACCTCCCAACTTGAAACAACCGCCACGGGCCATGACACCATCTGACCACCATTTTCGCTGACTTACGGTATACAGATTCGTGTATGATCCACTCTACGCTCCCCACTTCAGGTTCGTTTCGGATATGTTATGAGATTGCAGACATGGTTCTCTGTCTACATGAACTTCAACACATTCAACATGTTTGAACTTCTTGCAGTCGAGCTACGGGAGTTCCCCCGCGTTTGACTGGAATTCCATAAGGCGTAAATGGTAGCGTGCCTGGTGGCTTACTCTCGCGGATTCTATTGCTGTCTTCAATATTCGACGAGATGTGTATGTAACTTTTCTGTTATCCAATCAAGTTCCACTCCAGCTCCAGGCAAAAGCTCAACTTTCTTGGGATCCCAGCGGGGCTTAGCCTTGCTTTCGACTTACTATATACTTGTGCTCGGTGTGTCTCGTATGGGAACACGTCAGCCTGTTTTCGCTGACAGAAGACTCACGGCAAATCGACCGCCAACCCTTTGTATCATGCTTTACTCGGCGCCATAAAATTAGTAAGGCATCTTCCATTGAGGAATAGGGATGCCGGGTGCATCGGGCTCGGCCAATTTGCAGCAAAACATCCATATGGCTTCGTTCCAGAAACCTGAAACTGAAAGACGGCGATTTGTTGCTCTCTAGGTCCAATTCCCAGAGAAAACCAAGGAGGGCTACGACGAGCAAGCTGCAGTGGTGGCCGGAAACGGCACAAAGAAAGGAGGTGAAGTGGGTCGCGCATGCACGATGGGTTGTAGATGGGAATGATGCAATATTCGCGTTCATAGCTGCCACCTATGGAGCGGAGGCGGCCGAAAAGGTGTCGAATATTCTGGAGTATGAGAGACATCAGGACCCAAGCTGGGATCCGTACGCAGAGTTATACGAATTACCTCGCGAGTAGGAGGCTGCAAACATACTAAAGGTCATATCAACGAAGCAGTTTTGTACGTCTCGATAGAATTTCCTGTACATGCGAGGGTTGCACAGGTTATGGAAGGAAAATCAATTGTTGTGTTGTTTTTGGCTGTTTCATAGGACGAAACCGCGGATAAGTAATGGTCGTGTCTCTAGTCATTTGCTTTTGTTCCGCTTCAAAGCCCCGTACCTTAATTGACCTTGGCTGATTAAAAAGTAGATGCAACGACGGCATTGACTACGGACAGACCGGGTGATCATTGATAAGGACGTTCAGTTCATTTGTATTTGCAGCTATGTAAGATCAGATTAAAAATCACCACTTAAAAATGATGAAGTATACTGTTATCCGCTCCATGCTCGACGTGTCAGCTTTCAACTCATCTCTAAATATGTTTCCTTACTCTCCCCCACCATCACCTTATCCCTACACTTCCGTTAGGGAGCAGGTATGTAAGTTCTTTCAGAGCTCCTGCACGACCTCCGAATCAGCCTTTCCTTCTACCTTGCTCACCCGAGTGCTTCAACTGTAGGACGAAGTTAATGACAGCGAGGAGGAAATAAGGCTAACAACATACCCTTGGAAAAGTCGGGAATAGTGTCGATGATACGGAGGAGGGAACGAGCATGGTTCTGGATCGAAAGAAGACTCTCCCTTTGCGACTGGTTGAGGTCACTGTCGAGAGTGAGCTGCGTCATGTCAATAATAGAATTCAAGGGAGTACTTTCATCCCGTCAGCATATGTCTGAGTTCGTACGATTTCCAGAAAAGACTTACCGACTCTCGTGAGACAGATTTGTGAGGAATTCGCTTTTACTCTTGCCAGCAAGCTCAGCGGCCTCAAGCGCGTTGACGTTCTTCTCGACCGAGTCGCGCAATGTGAATACCATCTGCTTGATCTGAGGCTTCAATAAGTCCATCTCGTGGCTAGCCTCGACGGCGATGAACCTGGTGAAGTCGCCATCCGTAGCGGCAGCAGTGATCTGTGCAAAGCCCCTGAGCTGGGTGGTCAAGTTCCCAGCCATTGTGTTGGTGTACAGCCTATATTTAAGTCCCCATTAGTCCCGGAAGGAAAATGCAAGGAGGGCGGAAGACGACATACGTGAGTTCCTGCCAAGTACCCTGCATGCCCGCGTCCTCAGCAAATACTCCAAGTTTTCCCTCACAGCCTACCCCCTTCGTGACTTTTATGAGCTCGTCCGTTGCATATGACAGGCAGTGCACCATGCCATTCACGGTCTCCTTCATCTCCAATACCTCGCCCCGCGCGTTGAACTCGATCTTCCGTTCTAGGTTCCCGTTCGTAACCGCCTTCGCCACCTCTGCGACGGACCGTACTTCCGTCGTGAGGGTGTTGGCCATGGTGTTCACGTTGTCCTGGAGAGTCTGCATGAAATGATAAATCGATGAATCAGCACAAGGCAGACATCAGTAGCACGAAAAACACACCTTCCAGCTGCCCTGCGCATACTCCACTTTCGATTGCGCGCCCAGCCTCCCCTCAAATCCAACTTCCTCACTCAAGCGACTGATAGAGTTCACAATGCCGGAGATCGTGTCCACCATTGAGTTTATGGTTCCTAAGGGAAAGAATGGGCGCCGTGTTAGTGGGCTACGATGGAGGCTTCAACGGGCAGAACAAAAACGCGCCTTTCAGCGTATTCATCTCCCCGTCGAAACTGGCCCCCATCTTTTGCGTGAAGTCCCCGCGCGAAAGGGCCGTGGAGACGTTTGCGACAGAGCGTATCTCGTCCGTAATGTTGAGACACATCCTGTTGACCTTTGCATGGGGGCGTTAGTGTATCCAAGAAATAACAGGGGCAGGGCGAGGAAGATAGGGAGAGAAATAACAGGACGGGAGCGCTCACATTCCGCACAAGCTCGAACCACACTCCCTCCACATCCGGCACGCGAGCCTGCCCCCCGAGCTTACCCTGCGAACCGACCTCAAGTGAAACACGGGCAACTTCGAGTGCCAGCACCTGGAGCCTTTGTCCATTGTTATTTGGCTTGAAGCCTGGAAAGCCATATAAGGATGTAGGGATACGCACCGAACGGCCATGTCATTGACGGTATTCTTCAAATCCAATGTCCCCCCCTGCACGTCGAGCTCAATCCTCTGAGTGAGATCCCCCTGTGCGACGCCCTTTGCGACTTTTTGGATGTCTTGGATCTAGGAGGGTGGTTGACGAGTGAGATCAGAGGGACAAGGAAGGGAAGTGGGACGAACGAGTAAGGCATGATTCGACGCGAAATCGTTGATAGCGTCTGTGATTTCCCGCCATGCGCCTTCGGCGTTGGGAACTTGCGCTTTTCCGTGATGTTTTCTAATATATACATAGCACAGGTGAGTCGATAGATGCAGAAATATACGAAGAACGTACCCCTCAGTCCCAACCTCAAAACTGACCTTCTTCACCTCATCCGCGAGCAAACCAAGGTTATCAACCATGGTATTGACAACATCCTTTAACTGCCCCTCCTCAATCTTTTGCGTAAGATCGCCCCTCGCGACGGCCCCACACACCCTCGCAACATCCTTCTTCAGTCCCTGGTACTCCTGGTATGCTCCGCGGAGATAATCGAGCTCTTGTTGCGCGTTTTCGAATGTTGGTGGGGTGGTATCAATGGGAATCACTGCCATCGTGGATCGCGACGGGGAGCAGGGAGGATGGAGGGGGCGACGCGAATAGTTTTGGTTGATTAATGTATATGAGATCACGTGAGCGATCGATCGGAGATCTATTAATCCGGCTGGCGGCCAACCACCTCCTCGATTCAATGGTTGCCTTTCCATAAGCTTTCGGAATAGAATAAGAGCGATTTCATTTTCTCGGAAATCAAAGCCCGCCGTTTAATCAAATATTCTATTGCCTCGGATAAACCATAAGGCCAATCGAATAGAATTTTCGATTAAATCACTATTTATTACACTCCCACCTGTGCACCCATGGATCAGGTGTATTTTCACACATTGCAGCAACTGGAAGAGGAAGAGGAAGAAGTGGAGGATGACTTATTTGACAGGGCTATGATTCTCGCCACTCTCCTGGCCTTTTCGGTCGAAGAAGCACGGCAGATCCGTGCAGAACGACGACAGCCCAACCGTTTGTACCTGTGTCGACCACAACTTCTTTCCAATCCCCGCATTGCAACACCGTGGCAGGTTCTCTATGATAGCATGAATGACCGTGCGTTCATAACCACCATGGGCTTCGATGTCGCAACCTTCCATCACATCCTTGACTCCGGATTTGCTCATACATGGTACTGGTCATCAATCCCACGTTATGATGCTCCTGGAAGTGCCACGCCTCGGCCTGGAGGCAGATCTCTTGATGCTGCAGGTGCATTGGGACTTGTCCTCCATTATCTCAACTCTACAATGCGCGAGATTAGCCTACAACAGATCTTTGCCATCATCCCATCAACTGCTTCGCGTTACATCACCTTTGGCCTCAAGATACTGCTTGAGGTTCTTTGCCACATGGAAGATGCTGCCATCATATATCCATCAGGTGTTGAGGAGTTTCAGAAGCTCAATGAGCTTATTGTTGCTCGGCACCCACGGCTCACAGGCGCCTTCGCGAGCATCGATGGGCTTAAACTCCCAGTTCAAACTTCAGCAGATGAGGACATAGAGAATGCAACATACAACGGATGGCTGTCTGAGCATTTTATCAGCTCAGTACTTGCTTTTTCCCCAGAGGGTGAGCTAAACATCACATTCAAGTATGTCTTATCTGACTGTTGACAGGCCCTATTATTGCTGCAAACCTCAATGCACCAGGCAGCTGGCATGACGCACATGTTGCACAGCCAATATTTGAGAAATTGTGCACCCAAACTCCCACAGACTTTTACATGGTTGCCGACACTGCCTTCCCCCATGGAACTTCTCAAATTCAAGGCCGTATCCGTGCACCCATCAAGGCTGGGCAGCGGTTATGAGGCACTACTGAGGAGATCCAAGAAAAGATGGACTTTGACAGGGAGCTTCTTTCATACCGCCAGACGGCGGAATGGGGTAATCGGACCCTGCAAGGCTCTTTTGGACGACTGCATATACCTCTTGATATTAATGATGCTGAGTCTCGTGGGGACTTGCTAGAAAACACAATATGCCTGCATAATCTTCAATGCCGGTGTGTGGGATTCAATCAAATTCAAAGTGTTTATATGCCACTTTGGTGTAGTATGTTGGAAGAAGAGGAAGTATGGTTAAATTTTGAAAGCATGGTCTTTGGTGACCAGCAACGTAATGATAGGGTAGCGCGTTTCCATACATACCCTGAATTTACATAGATAGACTAAACTAGACTACTTATCCTCATCATCACCACCTGCTTCTTGCATATGCATACCACCCTTATTAACATCAACATCTTTCATGTCAGAACCTGGATCAGCAGCAGCCGAAAAGTGAGGAGGCTCTACGTTATTAGCAAGACCATGCATGGCAGACTGAAAGGGACTGGGCGGGCGGATTGTCATAGATTGATCAAAGGCCTCCTCATCCCGACGATGTTTAAAAACATGGGGCCAGGAGCCAGGTGAGGTGCCACGATGACGGGAACGGCTCTGAGAAGGTACATGGGATGGGCCTGGATCTGGGTGAGAATTGCGACGATGGGGACGTGAATGATGTAAATGAGAATCGCGTGATGATTTAACTCGAGGGTAAGGTGGAGTGTTTTCCTTCTCAGACTCCGAGGGATCTGTGACCCAATGGGTGCTGTAGCCACCATTGGCATACTCTGTAGCAATGCGAGTATAGCCCCCACGATGATCAGCTGAGTACTGGACCGAATCATAGACAGGTTTTCCATCAGGTTTGCGGAGGCTCGTGAGTTTGAGCATCTCAACCTGCAAGTCAGCATGATCCCGGGCACGTTCGGCATCATGCAGGTGGTCCTGGAGTTGGGAATTCCGTTCGCGCAGAGTCTCGTTGACATTCTGTAAGTCATGGAGTTGCTGGGTAAGGGAAAGGATTTGTGTGTTGTTGTATGAACGATCGGCACACTCAGCATCACGCGCTCGGACAGAAGCTGGGTCAAATGTATCCGTGAGTTTGGTGACAAGATCGAGACTGCTAACGCGGCCTTTATGGCGAGAGGTGAGGGGATCAGGGCGACGAATAACGGCAGAGCGAACAGCCCTGGGAGCAGGTGTCTCGAGGATTTCAATCTCATCCTCATCTGAGCCTTCCTCAGGATCGAGAACCTTGTGCTCATGTTTGACGCTGCCATTGAAATCATCATCGTCAAGATCCCGAGTGCATACGTGCTCGTTGATGAGTGCCTCAACAGTGTGGGCCCGCTTGACCTCAGGGGGGCAGTAGCCATCACCTGTAGGCATCGTGGTCTTCACTAACTGAAAAAGAATGTGTGAGCACAAGAAGAGAGAACTTGTTACAAAGACATACTTGTTTATATTTTGTTTCTAGTGACTTCACCGTACGATCCAGGCGCTTGTGGAGCCGTGTCCACTTGCTATAACGTCGTTGTACTGCAATCCATCCTCTCTGGCCAATAGGGAGCTCCACTTCAACAGCATCCAGAAGTGCTGCTGTGTTGTCATTGGTGTAGTTGCCAGCCCCACGAGGCCGCCCACATTTAGATTCAGGCTCGTCAGGCCCGTCGTCGTCACTGCTAAGGGTGGCCACCTTCCGCTTGCTGGGCATGCTAGAGGCAGAGGCACAGTTCTTGTCCTTTGAGCTGGAGGCACGCATAGGAGGGTCAGCACGTTGCTTTCCCTTGTCCTTCCGACGAGTTCCAGCCACCTTGCTAGATGGTACATAGCCTCGCGCCTTTGCAATGGTAGGGCCATCAGAGAGGTCATCATCGCTAGAGTCTGGCAGTGGAGGGAGGCCAGCCAGCGCAGGGTCGATCACAGGAGCGGGACGAGAGGTTGATGACAATGGCTGCAGTGGTGGTGCCTTCGAAGCTGCAGCATGTGGGATTGGAAGACCGGGAGGATACATCTATAATGAAGGGTTAGTAATTATTGAAATATATGTATCAAATACGTACTGGAGGGGGAGGGGGTAGATAAGGCCCTTGAAAGCACGGCACAAAGCGGCCAGTCCCATCCTGAAAGAATGGATTACCAGCTTCGTCGTAATAGACCAGGGGGGCTTGTTGGACTGAAGGAGTCAAAGGAGTTGGGTGGTTCGAAGGAGGAGGTTGGTTGGGAGTGTCTTGCATGGTGCAGAGAAATGGAAAGTGTACGATGACTGTAAAGAGATCAAACTCAATGAGGAACTGGATAAATCATTGGGTATAGCATACACACCTTTTATACCTTTTGAAAGGCCCTCCTAAATGTTCCATCGGCCGACAAAAAGAGGCCTGTGCGCCCTGTTTAGCACCAGTGAACTGAAATCGGCCCACTTGATAGACCAAGTTGGTGAACGTGTTTGACAATCACCGGGCCGGAACCGTGAAAACATTTTCTCCTATGATGGGAGTCAAGCCCGACATGATGGGCTCCTTGGTTGTAAAGGAGTCTGGGAGCAATGTGTTACAGCGGCAAGATGTATGTGCTTGTTGTGGTCGGCGGTGACAAGAAGGCTGTCCCAATATGGATGTCATTTGGATGCGGCATGTCATCGGCATTGTCCAAAAGCGTCTATTCAAGCCCAAAAACATCTATTCAGAGGGTCCTGACCCTCTCAATAGACTTGACTCTATTCAGAGGTGCTACGCGAGATCTCTCTGATTGATTCAACTGATGAGGCTCGGCATCACTGCCGACACATGTTTTTGAACGTGATTTATTCTATGTTCCGGAATAAAAAGCTTATGGAAAGGCAACCAATGAAGAAGTGCAACGAGAGCCAATACCCGCAACCCTATCTGGCTGTTCCCGTTGTGGCTCTTCCACGTCCTCCATTGTTAAGATCTCTTGTTCTCAGGACTCCTTAATTGAATACTTAAGGCGGGGGGTGTAAAAGAATGGAGCGCTCAACGGATTCCAGCAATCCCGGCTGCCGCTGCCCTGCTAATGCGTTCCAAGCATTGACAGGGTGAAGTCCTTATTTACCACAATGAAATCATCCCAGGGGACGTCTCAACAGCCGGTCGCTGTCGGTTCATGTATCTTCACATCTTTTTGCACAGTTTTCGACAGAATACGGCAAGAAAGCTATAACCCCAAAGCAAGTCATGATATTGCTATGGAAGAGATCCATGCAAAGGTGGTTTCGTCTTTCACATCGATTCGATTGTGCAGCTACACAGCTAGCCCACTCGAACTGCGCTATGGCGTGACCAAAATATATTCTGCTAGATCGGACCTCCAAGTGCCCGCCGTGAGTGCAAAGAGACGAGCCTGTCTCCAAGTATAAATTGAAACAAAGAAGCAAGTTAATTACTAGGGTGGGAATCGAACCCAGGTGGACTAAAGTGACACCTAAATTGATGAGATTACCACCATCCCGTCAACCATAATGTGTCACGAGTGTTGACAGTGTGGACTCTGTATAGATATATTTCTACAGTAGTGAGGCCTGGGGATGGAGGAATTGTGGAGACTTTGTACTGGTTGGCTGTAGAAGTACGGCGAATAACAATGCGGCGGAAACGGAGAGGGTCCTCCAGAGCCGCTCAGTGGCATGAACGATGTTGTTTGAGCCAGGTCGGACTTGCCAGCGAGCCCGCAGTGAGGGCAAAAAGACGATGTAGTGGCACACAAGGCGGGTGACAAAAGAAACTGTGTAAGACAAGCAAGATGCATTAAGAGGGAATCGAACCCCCAGCGGGTCAAGATGAATCTACCGGCAACAACCCACATTACCACCACCCCATTAATGCTTCATAAGAACCGATGATGAAAGCGTCACTCAACAAGGGATCAAAATGGAGCTAGGCCGTAGAATGCAAGTAGTTGTTTTAGTATTCGGGGCGTGGATAAATTGGAATCAGGGTTGAAATGGTACCCACGACCCAGGTGACGAGTAAGTACCAGCGAGTACCCCATTAATGCATATTGTCGTTTCCACTAGTAGGGAGAAAGGCAGTTGAGTTCATGAAACAAAAATGCGAGCTTACAAAGGCCTGTCATGCAATTATATAAGATGGGGGTGCAAGGGGCTGTTGAACAAGCTGAACAACTGCAAAGGTGATCTACATCTCATCTTATGATCGGCAAATATCAATGACGTCATGCACAGCATAAGACGAAAAAATATACAATTTGTATATTGTGGTAGTTTTTGTGATTTCCCCAGAATATCCTCACATTTTCACTTGGCACATTTTACTCGCTTCATATTCTGAGGTATTCTGAAAGTCCCTCACAATATGTCTGTGGATTTTCCAAAGGTCAAAAATGAGTGCCAGATCGCGCGCGCGGTACTTATATAATGATGAGAAGTCCGCATGCCTGTCTTGGTGCTTCTCTTCCACCAACCACCACCATCTCCACTTCGCAAGTGCACATTGCTCGCCCTTTTTCGCTCCTTCGCTCTTGGCCAAGCCAACCATTCGCAGATACCGAGGGTGTGTCCCGCTCGGAGGAGAGATTGGTGTCGGAAGATGTACCTAAGCTAGTCTCAAGGTGAGTGAGCCCAGTTATGGTGACCATATAGCCATTTGATTGATATTGAGCATCGTTGAGGCCTAGTGGGATGCGGCCTAACAGACTAGTGGACGTTGGGTGAGCCATTGGGCTTTCGATTTCAATACTTACAGTGGCTGATCAATTATGACAGATGGTGACAGTGTCGAACAACGTACCTGACCCCCACAAATTCATGAAAGGTGAGTCATTGCTAGCCTATCAAATATAACCCATCTCACATTCTCGGCGGC
>JABCKT010000066.1:0-84284 GCA_018858115.1 Tephrocybe rancida
CCTCGAGATCATTGTACTTGACAAGCTACAGAATGGATCTGCGATCAGCTGATTATCGTCAAGCAGGTTGTTAGGTAACGAACATGTTGACGGGGGTACTAAAATTTCCTCTTCGATATTCCTGGGACGTAGGTCGTAATGGTTCTATAACAAAATGGGACAACTACTCACTGGAAAAACCTATGTAGAATGATTGTGATCACGAATTTGAGAGACAGGGAAGTCTTAACTGACATGAAATGTCAAGATATTCATGAGTTCGGCGATGGCCATTATCCTAAGGGGATACATGGCGTGAACTGTGAACGACTTCTATGGTAAGATTTGCTGACCCGAAATAAATGGCACCTGGGTAACCGTCAGCCACAAAGAAATATTTCAGTATTAAACCTACCATCACGAAGTAGGAGCTTGAAGAAGGACCGTGACCGACCACCCACATACCCCCGTCCCCACGACTTGCGTAGGGTCATTCCAAAGATCAGGACATCAAACAGGGCTAACCCGATCCATGCATTTGCGAGGCCTGCCAAGAGGAAGATCCATATATCAGGAAAATTGTCTTCCGGTTGAAGGATTGATTGTACGAACGGGTCGCACTAACATTCGATTAGCTGGTGCAATGAGAAGGAAGAACTGTACACACTCATCATGGTTCAGTGGTGGGGCACAAGATATCTCAAATCCCGTTATGAGTGGATCGGTTCCCTGCACAGCCACCACGGACCACTGCATATAGGACAGTGAGGATGGACCTCTCGAATGAAATTACAATCACTCACAATACCAAATACAATGACGGCAAAGGTGCATATCAGGATGAACGCGAGCACTCGAAAACTCCGGTCGTACAGTGCATGGGTCCTCACGATGAGAAGAACTGACAACGTAAGGAATTCAATAAGCGCATTGAGTAATCTGGACACATACATCCAACAATCGCCTGGATGATCACAGTAAGGTACTGGTTGTAGGTGTTGAGCGAGACACATCTGTAAGTTGTATAAAAGTTTGTAGCTGGAAGCTCAAATGCAATGTGTAGCCTACATCTGCCACAAGTAGTTTGTGAGGCGAAGGCGGCCTGACAAGGAAGATAGAACATACATGTACCAAGTTTGGGCCCTGAGGCGTCCAAAGATACTCGAACATGACCGGAACGTGGCCTAAAAGTGTTACGTAGCGATTGAGGTAGAATAAGCCGGAAGGCCATGAAAGTGCTCGGGTGGACCAAAAACGTTCGATTTCCCTGGATAATGTCAAGGCGTAGTCATAATAGAGTATGCCTTGCACCGCATTGGTCAATATCGAAGGCTTTTAGCAGATATAAAACCCGTACTGTGGGCAATAAAGTCGAGGTTGTAGTCGAGGGTTCTGCAAAGGTTAGGACGAAGTTAATTCTGGTTGAACAATGTTGGAGGATGACTAGGCATACAGTTGAGATCGTATAGAGAAGGCTGTGGGATTATCTTCCATGGAGGCTTGAACTAAACTCACTCGCAGGTGGTGTGGTGTCTGTAGAAGTAGGGGTAATGATAGATGATCCCAAGGACGTGTAACAGTATCATGATGTTGATGTGCTTAAGAGATTCATGAATGCACGACAAGAGGAAGGGGCTTGGCACTCGCAGACTGTGTCAAAGGCGAGGAGTCCGGATGTCTTAGCGCCGTTTTCCTCTCTACCACTACCATCTCCCCTCCCCTCCCCTCCCACCTCCTCTACCGCCGCTGTCGAACGTTGGATAAGGTCCCAAACAGTTCCTCCCTTCGACGCCGGATCCATCTTCGATGGCACACATGGATCCGATCGGCGCAAATCGAAGTTGATGCCTTCAGGATCTCAAGAAGCGCGGTAGTTTCCGTCAAACGTACGCGTATATCTACTGCTCGTTGTCAAAGCTCAAAACCCCGCCTGGAGTATGTAACGAGGCGGGGTTGATTCTTCCATGTTGAAAGCACCGACGTTCACTCAGTCGATACATTTCGAGACTGCGGAATGTTACACCAATAGGACAATTTATCGCCCATACGGATGTTTGACTGGGCTGACAGGTGGGTGTAGCAGGAAGGGTTTGCAGAGACGAAGGTAAGGCAGTGACGCGACCATAAATATGCAGCCTTGCCATACGCCAAAAGATTTTCAAAACAACGCTTAGTACAGTAAAACAAGAAAAGATCCTCACTAGTTGCAATTACACAGGCCAAAACAGTCCTAATCGTCAGGCGCGTCAAGCTTCTGAGTCCACGGATCCTCAGCTACCGCTTCCAATTCCACCAGTCCACTCATTCCACCGGTCCAAACAGACGTTCCTTCACCCAACCAAAGGAAACCTACTCCTTTTTCTTCCCCTTATCCCCCGTGCCCCAAACAACTTTCTCCACCTCAGCCTTTTTGCCACGCAGCATAAGCACCACCCCCTTCTCCCACGTCCTCAGCGGGCTAAACATGCCGACGCGCTCCTGGTACGCCTTGTACTCCCTCGGGTACTTGCCCGCGCTTATGGACTCCGTGAATAGGGTGGAGGAGAAGAAGAGCGCTGACAGCGCGAGGGCGGGGATGACGTCTTTTAGGGGCTCTGCGAAGGAAGAGAGGAGGGGGAAGAGCATGTAGGGGAAGTTTTGCGAGATGACGGAGAAGGAGGGGATTAGGTGCGTTGGGAAGTTCGTGATGGGGAGGTGTGGGGGAGAGGGGGAGAGGAGGGGGATGAAGGTTATTATCCACTGGAAATATAATCGTGAGAAGAGTATTTAGTGAATTAAGAAGGCGAACGCACCCAGAAAGACTGCTCGCAGAGGAAATTAGGGTGCCGGGAGTATGCCCACAGACCCCGAGTGATAAAGCCACGCTTAGCGTCCTGGGGCACAAAGTCCAGGCCCGCGCCCGGCCACTGTTTCTTCTTGTCATATTGCTCGACCTCGGACGTCTCGTCCCCCTTTTCCGCGGCCAGATACGCATGCTTGTACTGGTGGTACGCCCATTGCTGATTGTCCGCTGTGAACTCGAATGCCAGGTCCACGAGTGCCAGTGCAGCAAGGAGATAGTCCGATGTGGCGAGAGGGGTGTGCGGTTGAATTGTTGATGCAATTTTGGTAGGGAGGCCGAGGAGGAGTAGGAGGAAGTTTTGCGTCGCGGCGATGAATGTTAGGTTGATGATTTGGAAAAGCCATGCGGGGACTTTGGTGCGGAGCACAGCCCAGCGGTAGTCTTCGTCTTGCCTGCGAAAAAAAATATGAGACTCGTTATGAGACTTTTGGGTGAACTGAACAGGGACCTACAGTTTGAACAGGCCACGTCGATAGGTATTGTACGATAGACTAGAGTAACGAGAGTTAAGTCAAAATAGGAAGCTGAATAGATAAACTGCACATACCGAATCATCCACACAAAGACCAGCGACATCATCAGGACCGCCCTTGGGCTGAAATCTTTCGCTGTTGCCCATCCAAGGCTCCTAGGAGTGTGTGGGCACAAGAAAAACAGAGGCTCCTGAGGCCACAGAGGCAAAAGAGCATAATATGCGGTGTATATGAACGGCAGGAACGTCCAGAGACGATCTACTTGAGAAACGTTGGAGGTGACCAGAGACGCGACCCAGGTTACAACTGTTGTAGCTGCGCAGAAGTCGACAGGCCACTTGTACGCTGGATGAAGGTTAATGTAGAGCTCTTTGAGGTTGTCCATGACGGCGAGGACGAGGAAAGACTCGGAGTATGGCCCACGTTGGTTTAGCGTTGTTAGTCTGTCAGGGTCATGGTGACGCGATCGGCGTTGAGAGATCGGTTCACACACGTGAGCTACTTTCTGGCGATTTCCTCTTAAACTTTACGCGCAAGTCGAGAAAAAACGAAGATACAGAGCAATCTAGTCTACAATACTGGTATATATTTGTCGGAGTGAAAAAAAAATTCAAGAAGCCCATAGATCCGTCAGACGCTCATCTTCATCGCGATCGCAGGATGAGACTCATATCCCTCAATCACAAAATCACTAAACCCAAACTCCTCAATATCTTCAATGCCCTCCCTGGCCCATCGTAGCTTCGGGAATGGCTTCGGCTCTCTCTTGAGCTGCTGCTCGAGCGCATCAACGTGGTCGCGGTACACATGGGCGTCCCCGAGCTGTATGATCAATTCGTGCGCGTCGGTCCTGGTGACGTGCGCGATCATGTGTGTCAGGAGCGCGTAGGAGGCGATGTTGAATGGGATTCCCAGCCCCAGGTCGGCAGAGCGCTGGTACATGAGGCAGGAGAGTTTAGGCTTTGCGTCTGGTGTGGAGACTGGTGGGAGGTGCACGTAGAATTGGCAGATCATATGGCATGGTGGGAGGGCCATCAGTGGAATGTCTGGAGAGAGCAAGAGCGTAAATCAAGGGTATCGCGATAGGTGAAGTGTAGCACGTACCTTTGGGATTCCAAGCACTAAGGATGATCCTACGATCCGTCGGATTCTCCTTGATCTTCTTTATACACTCCCTCAGCTGATCGACGCCCTCTCCCGTGTAATCCTTGTCGCAATCGACATACTCAGCACCAAAATGCCTCCACTGGAACCCATACACAGGTCCCAAATCGCCCTCACGGCGGTGCTGCAGGCCCCTACTATCCAAGAACGCGCGCGAGCCGTTCCCGTCCCAGATCTTGACACCCTTCTTCGTGAGGAGCGCCGAGTCCGTCGAGCCGTGCACGAACCACAGCAGCTCCTCGATGATGCCGCGCTGGAACGTGCGTTTCGTGGTGAGGAGTGGGAGCGTGGAATCGGCGAGGGAGAATCGCAGGTTTGGGGGCGCGAAGATCGAGATGGTGCCTGTTCCTGTGCGGTCGGGGCGCACGTCGCCGGTGTCGAGGACGCGTCGGATGAGCTGGAGGTATTGGTGCTCGTCGTGCTCAGACGCGCTTGACGCGTTCGGAGCGCGTTCTGAGGCGTTTGTGGGAATTGTCATGGTCACTGAGAGCAATAATACGAAATCCTAGAGTTTGTGACGCGATTTGAGCCTCGCCGACCTGGTTTGAAGGAGGGAGGTGGAAGAAAGAAGGCAGGACATCGAAAATGAAGGATATAGAAATGGGTTCCCACGACTAGTGCTTACCTTGCCAGCCGGAAGTGCGATCAATTCAAGCACCATGAAAGGGATATGCCTGCGAATAACGTAATAGGGAATTCATTGAAACCAAGCCCTTCGTCGATTCTCGTGCAGGTTTCGAACATATGGTAGGTAGCAAAAGTTATGTGACCTTGATCATGAAAACATAAACCACCGATGGGACTCGAACCCACAGCCTCTGCCTAACCTTTCGCTGAGTTACAAGTAACCCAACTCATAGGAAAGCAACACACTAACCATTGTGCTACGGTGGCTTGTGCTAATCCCAAAGGACGTAAGCTATATTGCTCCAGTCTTTCTGTGTGGCGCACATAGCATTCGGCGGACGCACAGGTCCAGGTAGAGTTCAAGTAGGCGCATCCATCTTCAGTAGGTAGACGATCAAAGGTATAAGAGAGACCACTGGTCCTCAACGCTTTGCGAAATGGAGAAGAATGGGCCTGTTGGGCAATGCTAGCTATAGCAAGGCTAGTACCAAATACAACAGGTTAGACAAGAAGTTGCAGTAGGACGCCTACAAAGTGATTCTGAGGATGAATAACCAAGTCGTCTCAGCTTGGCTAGCCTGTGCCACAATTGCAAGAACAATAATGATGATGAACAGAAGAAATGGTGGCGGAAGCATCAATGATCCCCCACATGAAGGCTTACTATCTATACAGGAAGCATCAGTTCATCGCCAGAGGTTACTTATAGCAGACTCCACGTGGGTCCAGCGGAACTTACCTAAAGTTAGAAGCTCGATTTATAGAATCTGCGATCTAAGTTGGGCTTTAGGGCCACTGGGATAAGATTAGGCCTCTCAGCCGGTGTCGATAACACCCAATAGTCAAAAAAGGGTATGGGGGTGCTTTATTGTCGCTCGGAGCTTATGCTTCCGGATTCCTATGGTGGATCGTATACTGTAATGCTGTAGAGAAGAGTAAGTACAATGGCATGTGTACAACAGGGAGGGTATTGGACGTAGTTATGGTATAGCCATGTTGGGAAGATAGGGCCTAAGGAGAGGTGGGAGCATATTTCATATAATGTTCACGTCGTAAATCGACATGCGTATAACAGATTAAGGGACAAGGTCGCCCGCAGCCCATTTCGACGCGGGAGAATTTGATACGCCCACGAGGCGGGATATCGGCTGGGCCATTCATTACAGCCACGATGTACGGCATGTGCGTGTGGGGGACCTTATTGGCATAGGAGGATGGTGATTCAGATGGCATGGAGGCGTTTGTGCATTGTAGGTGTCTTAGAACCAGCACTATAAGACAAGAATTGTTACTTTCACGTCGATACAGATAAATGATCCACCACACTCACCCCAGGAAAAGCGGGAAGCCGAAGAACGAACTCGGTCGCGCTCGATGTGCTGGCCGTGGAGCGGCGGGAGGGCGTTGGCGACGTTGGGCTGTATAGCGTTTCTGGCTCGGAAATCTGACTCGTGACAAGCGAGAGGTGTGGTGCTTTCCTAAGTTCGTGCGAGGGAAGGTGTGGGGAGACGGAGGACATATCACTCATAGCGGATGATACTGGAGAAGCTCTCTTGAGCTCGTGATGAGCGGGTTGTGAAGGAGTCAAGGAAACGGCAGAAGAGAGCCTTCGGTGCTTGGGGCCGTTGAACAAGGCTTTCAGGCGAGGGGGGATGATAGGCATTTCTGGAGATGGTGCTGTCAACGGTGTGCTGTAAAAGTGAGTATGCACTTGAGCGGATGAAAGGGCTGCCGGTACATGGGAGGTCTTATATAGCTTGACTTATTCCTAATGCCTGACTGAGGCTTGGATTGGACGTCCCTGAATGCCGCACCGAGCCGAAGAAGGCCATCCGTTTGGGGCTGATTCTGTCAACAACACAAATAGAAGAAGTCGGACCCGAATTGCGTGAACTTCATATGTAGATGACGGAAATTGGAATCATTCCAGAGCGGGAGTCTTGTGGTTCTTTGCCATGGTTTTGTGGCTCCACCCTAGGACACGTGAACTGCCTATTAGAGCATGGGAGAACTCTAGGCCGTCTAGAGTTTAGTGGTGGAGGACAATAGCATGAAGGGCTTGATCAGTTACGCTACTACCAGTAGGGCCAATGTAGATCCAGAAAGATTGCTCTGAGAGTTGGGTGGGGCGAGATGAGCGCATCAACTTGGAGCCACACGTTTGTGCCCCCACTCAAGAAGTGAAATGACATGATATGTCTGACCCCATGGCATATGCAATATATCAACGACAAGAGTTGAAGAAATGCACATAATCGAGCGATGGGATGAAGTCAGGATGAGTTCCGACCAGACCACAACTTGGCTAGAGCGATGTTTCACCGCACGCTGCGATTTCCACTTGTGTAGGCTTTGCGCACGCCCGGGGAAGGAAGCCTCTGGAAGACTGCTACTGGCCAGGCTTCGGTCCTAGCTAGAGGGGAAGCAGGTTCGTCATTGTCAAGATCAAGAAGATGTTCAGCACGTGGGAAAGATGAGAAGTGAACTCACCGCTTCCTTCTGACCATCATGCACTTGTGAATGTGCTCCAAAAGTGCTCGTATTCTCACCAGAATGGTCTCGGTGTAAGCACTTTGTTTGATTTCGAAGCGTCTCACCATAACGAGCACGAGGGGTCCGACATTCTCTCATCGAAAGGAAGCCATAGTATTTGGATATCTCGTGGCCTGGTTGTTGTTTTACCCGCTTTGCTTCACGTAGCTCAGTTTCAGCCCAGTTTCTTAATTCTTGGACGATCGGTGATGTACTGTGACTCGCCCGGGCTCACTTATACCGCGGGGAGTCCTCACTTTCGCATCAACGCAAAATGACGACCTTCAAGTTCAGCCAGGATGACTTCTTTTACCTGGTGTCAAACCCCTGGAATGTCCGCACCACTGAAACATTCGCAAGGTTTCTGGACTTGGAAATCAAGCTTTTGAAGACAGCAACTACGTGTTGTATCTCTCGCATATCTTTCCGGATGAAGACCATCAAGGAAACCACTTCAGGAGCGCAACCACAGCCTGTTTCAGTGAAGTTGACTGCGTAAGCACTCACTCACTGACCTTCATGATGGATCTCAGATACTTTCACCCTATTTCATCCCAGCTCGGACTATGCACTACAAGCACTGGAATGTCGAGACCTGGTCGTCATGTATGAGTGTTAACACCCAACCCGGTATTGATATCTACGATTGGCTGTAGCCACTTGCGTTCTGAACGGCCGTTTTCAACGCAATTCCTTCGCCTCGATGCACACTTTGATCGCTTTTTCTTGACAGGGCATTGGCTATCTCTCGCCGCCATCATATGGATGGTATTTAAGTTGAACATACGAAGACAGCCATTGGAAATTATTGTAGTCCAGCCCGATTTTCAATGGGGGCCTGTCGCGTCCTTCAATTGCAGTCCAAACTTATGACCTGGGGTCGGTCTCGGAAAGGATATTCCTAATTGGGCGCCGCTATCGTCAGAAACTATTCTTGGGAAGACGACTGCCGAATACTCGGAGCTCCTTAGGCGCAGCAACACATTCACTAGGGCATTTCAAACAACAAATGGTAAGGGGCAAGCGCGTTCCTCTGGGCGTACACCGGATCCAGAAGTTGGTCAGTAGCGTGGCTCGTTGTTGATCCTTTTGTACATATTTGCTGTTCTCGGGGGCTGTACTTCATGTATGTCAAGAAACGAAAGACCGAAATTATTCAACTCCCACCTTGTCGGCGCCTCGGCCGGCGAGAAGCATCGCCGACTGTTTGGATATCCCAGTGACCCAGTCCGATACAAACCTGCCCATGCACAGACAAACACGCCTGCTTCAAGAAGTTCTTTCCTACCACACAGCCCCTTGTTTGCAGGGCGGAATATGAGCACGGCCATAGCTGAGAGTCGACTAAACCTCAATCTAATCACCCCTTGCTCTATGTCCTGATCATCAGCCTTCCCTCAGGATTCGCGTTTGCAGAAGCTCTAAAACACCACTTGTCACTTCCTCAGCGTTAAAGCCTACTACCTAGTTCCACAAGCGCGTATTCTTATTGGGTGCTCTGTTGTGACGATTGACGTGAAACGACCTCGCGGAGACTAGTTATCCTTCTAAGCTCTGTTTCAGGACTACACGCACGGTTGTGGGTCCTCCCTTCAACATCTGATAGTGATGTTCGAACTTTTGAACCCACCTTGAACTACGAAGACTTCTCTGGAACATCGGTGTGTCACCGGGTGTGGAGCGGTGCAACTCATTGCTTTCACTGTCGTCCGGGTTATTCTGACCGATACCGTTAGTCTTCGAGCCTTATTGAATGGCGATATCCAAAATTGCATCTTTTCACAGTGCGAAACACCTGGTTCAGTCCCTCGCCAAAAAAGCACAATGATGATCAGGACTTCATGCGACGCCGGATATAGGCCTTTTACTTGTGTATTGGCCGGCGGGAAACGAACTTCCATCCGGAGTTTATCTGGTGGACAACCGTCACAGCAGGTAGGCAATTGAGATTGATAACCCCTAGTGCTAATGCTGCTCTCCAGTTCCTGTTTGGCATGCAAATGTGCCGTTACCGACGCCGTTAATTTTGTCGATCCTTGTTCTTCCCAACTATCAGATTGCGTGCACAGGGATTTTCTGCTACCTCCGAACCCATCTTTTGTTTGTGAATTAATCTCATCAGTTGCAGTAGGTAGGTAATGCAGCCGTCACAAAACACGTCGTGGGCGCTGACAATTACTACCTAGATCCGAGTGGCTAGGACTAAGTAGCTGGCTTCCAGCCTCGTGATGATTTCGGGAAGCCTGCCAACAAGGCTAACTTTACAAGGGTGGTCGACAACGTATATTTAGCAAATCGAGGACTCTTGGGTCTCGTGGCTTCAGCCGATGCTCGAGTAGGACTAGGGCGTTCTCGCTCAGAACCACCTCGGCGGGAGTCCACTGCCGAGAATCCGCTTGCTTGAGATACCATACTATGGTAAATATTGATCACTGTTACTCAGGCTGAGCATCACGACTAGCAATTGCTTTCCCCTGATCTAATTTGGGCTGTAGGACAGGGGCAGGGGGCCGACGCAAATGCCAGAATATCTTCAGCAACACTATCATCGTCATGGTCGTATCCCGAGTACACGATATCACATCTTCTGACAGATATAGCTTACTATCATTGTCATCAATATCTAGAGGAACGAATGTCATCCCGAGTCCAACGAGGAAATTTAATGCATTTACTTACGGCATTTTTGACCAGTAAAGCTTCGTTCTTCGGCCATGCGGTGACTGAGGTCGCTATGATTCATTTACAACTTCCCAAACAGGTATATTAACGAGAGTGTTGAAGCCATTAGAAAAAATAAAGTCGGGCCAGGATAGACCCCGGTTACTTAAAGACCTCAATCACATACAAAAGTACCCGGGTGGAGACAGCGACAGCGGAACAAATATTGGAAGAATGGGCTCGAACAGCTAGCGAATAATGTCCCGAGTTCTAACCGTGTCCACGATTAGCCACTACTAGTCCAGAGTGTCATATCATTTATGTGTCACAGCTCAAATTAAGTTGCGACCCACCATACTGCAGTTGTTTTCTTGGAAAATACACCTTCCAAAGTAGCCAATGGGACACGTCAATTTTGTTGCTCACGTGTGGCGTTGTAGCACCATATGTTACGCTGTCCAGTCAACTCAGAGGACCACTCGAAGCCACAGAAACACCGAAAGCGAACGTTTTTTTTCTTTGAGGTTTCCTGTTTCAATCGTTTATGAAAGCGATCAAAAAATCAATGTTGCGATAGACGCCACTCTTCAACACGGCACAAGGAAAGCCGGTGTTCCGTCACCCGCAGCCGGGTGGCACGGCGTTGTAGGATCCGACAGTAGAATTAAGTTACGTTCGACACCTATGCAGCTGCCTTGACATCTGCTGAAGTCTGACTGGACATAGGCAAACTGCGGGTTGGCGGATAACGATGCCCAAAAGGGTGATTGGTGATCAAAGATGCGGGCGCTCACTTTCCATATGTGATATCGAGAGGCTCCAATGTCATCAGTATTGATATGACAGGCGATTATCACTTGTAAAATCGACGGCGATCAGTTGAGTCCGTATGCTTCTTCGATAGCCCCCTGGGATATGTTATGAACGTTATTGACCTGTGAAGGTTTCCACGCCAATCCTCCTCAGACGTGCGCACATGCGTGGCTAACGTATAATGTCAGGAACATCCTTCGGGCGCTGGTATAAATCTGGCTGCTCGAAGGACTAGGATCCTGACCCCAATCCAGCCTGCGGGGCTATCCCGCCTTTGCGCCCATCGTGTCTGTGCATGTGCTCTTTGTAGAAAGGCCTTTGGAACCCTCCGGTAGCGAAACAGAAGTAGGTGTTGAGGCATTGACACGACTGCCGATCTCACGGTTGCTCGTAGGGTTCTAGAAAGTAAATCGAAATGATACCACGAGGCGACTTCATGGAGTAAATGCATTACACCAGCGTTTCCCCATAAGAAGTCAATTCAAATGGCTGCTGAGGACGAACCGCCAGTGAGACACATCCTTTGGAATATCCAATGAAACGTACCACCATCTTTGGGCTCCTCAAAAATAAATTCAAGCGCATAAAAGCGATGGCAAGTTGAGTGTGGACCTATTACAAATTATCTTTTCTGGACATCTGCTGAGACTATGAAACATAGTAGAATTGTGAGCCGCAAATAAGAAGACAAACCGAGACCACTGATGACTCACCGCTGCCGCACCACTAATTTCGGGAACCTATTATGATGTCGTCTACGGTCCAATAATAGCTACATACAGCCAAAATTAATGAGAAATGAAACGCACATCACAAGTAATAATAACAAACCAATTGAATGGCGACCATGTGGATGTTTCGGAGCGCAATAGGTTGCAAGGAATTTGAAAGGGATTTGACGCGTACGGGGTTATCTCCCGTGAGGCGCGATGACTTTGGGCGTCCCGGCCTTCATATCAGTAACAACGACGCCTCGGTAGACCCAGGATGATGATATGAGCGTCAAATATCACTGTGGAGGTGCCCCAAGGACGCCACCCGGGATCCGACCAGACGTCCTTGTCATTATTTGTCGGAGCCATTGCGCAGGTAGAGATCATATCAGCGTGTGTGGGCGTTGTAGCGCAGGATCAATTCCACACGTCTCCAGGCACAAAAGACAATCAATGGAGGTCCAGAACGGGACCAAAAAGAATGGATCGTCTCTTAAGCGCCACGCTCTCGCTTTGCTTGCCGGTGCGTGGGACGCCACTCCAATTTAGGCGCGAAGGGTCACTTGGAATGAAGGTGAGGTGGGAGGGATACGTGAGCACATTGGGATTCATAATTGTTGCCGTAAAGATGAAGGGATTATGTCGTGGATACATCTCCATATGTTTTTTTTTCTCCCTCCCGTCTTTTTCTCTCTCTCCCTCGTTCGTGTGTTCGGCCGCAAGCTCCAATAAGAAAGGAACCAACTTGGAAAATCGAAGAAGCCAACGAGGCGGCCCTGCGTATTCTATATAAAACTGGTGTTCAGGAACGGGGATGAAGTGGTATGGGTTTAACCTTCGGGCATGATTGCGTCCGTCCGTTCTGTCTCCAGGGCCCGTCAGTTACGGTTTTAGACTGCGTCTTGCATACAGTTGAGTCGCGGTATGGCATTTGGTATCAGTAAACTGCTAATGCCATGCGTAGAGAGGTGCCACCGTGTTCTGACTGTTCGGAGAATTCGAGGCTCAGTTAGGAGCGGAGGGAGGTATGCTGCCCTCCTCGGAGTCGCTGGGTTACTTTGTGCTGGGCTTGTGCTGGGCATCAATTTAGCTATAAGTGGCCTGTGTTGCATGTGTGAGTGGTTCTGGTCCCACGGTTTCGTGCTTGATGTTGCCTGATACGGCCTGATGCTAGGCATCGGAGGGGACGTAAATAGGTGGGATGAAATTGCTGGGGACCCTCGCTGCCGAAGCGGAGAAAAGAAAGTCTGTTTGGAGCCAATAGATGGAATTGCGTCAATGGCTGGATGTGGCATTCATATGCGGCCTATGTGTCTGTCGTATAGGAGTTTAGAGTTTTATTCTGGGCCAGGGGCTTGTAAGATTGGTAGACTCACCTTGGTGGCTCGGATCGGGAAGCTAAACTGTGCCATAGGCCAGGAGATACCGTCGATACTAGCGATCAGGGTACGATGTCGACGTCCCATCCAAAGGCGATGTTGTTAGCATTGAACATCGTTCTCGGATGGCCAATCGGATGTTCAAATCAGCGGATGCTGTCCGAGATTGTGGAGCGTTTCTTTCGTTTGTCTCGAAGATCTACTTGACTCGAACTCGGGTATCGTCGTTGTTCCGGAGTTGTCTGGAGATAAGATGATACAAGGATGCTACAATCTTGTAGATTTGGAGACATAGTAGGGAGATCTTTCCGAACAGATGAACATGATACTTAATAATGCGAGATGTGAGTTCAGATGTGAGATGCGAGTCGGATGAACGTGTCGTGTTACATATGTTCTCTAGTGCGCCGACTCGGAGAGAGGCTTATGGCGCCTACTGAGGAGAAGCAGTGTGTGGGTGTGTGATAGGCTGTGCGACCACAATAATCAGAGTTGAAGCTGTGTAACTTCTCGGCTAAGTTGGGCTTTGGGCTTCTAATCTTATCACACTTGCACTGCAAAGCCAAGGACTCGGTTCGTCATGACGCACAGTGCTTGTTTTGCACTGTGCAGATCACCAACGGGATGATCATGATCATGATCGCCCATCCGGCCGTGTATGTATGTTTTTGGGGGAAGATGGGCACGTTTGACGGAGACGGGGATAGGATGCGAGTGAGAATCTCACGGGGGTAGTTCCGTGAGGAGATGGGAGGAGTAATTGCAATTTGGGGAGGAGCTGAATCTCATAAAGTACGACTGGATCGTGCATCAGGGGTTTGATCATGATCTAAGAAGGGGAAGGGGAAAGGGAGAAGGAAGGAGGTGGGAAAGGAAAGAAGGGAAAGCTGAGGTATCTCGTCGTTTGTGTAATACGACCTCAGAAGAGCCCGCAGCGAAGCTCAGACACGGTCGAATGTACTGTTTTCAACCAGGGGCAGGGGCAAAGGGCGGATCAGCAGGAATCGCCGACTTATAGCATGGATAATAATGATTATCGGGGCGGATTGTATTGTATCGAGGGACAAGTATATAGAGAATAGGACATGGGGACCGTCCGTTACGGGGCCTGGTGTAGATCCCACATGGTGCAGTGGGGAAAGCGATCAGTATTAAACTACGCCATTGCTTACCCGTCGTCACTGTGGTACTAAAGACTAATAGAGTGACGATGCAAAGCGTGTTCAGGGACGTTCAAGACATATGTTGGTTCCTTTGGATTTAGTTCCTTTGGATTTAGTTAACCACTGTTGAGGCGTGATTGTACTTGTAGCCAAAGATAGTCGAGTCATTCTAGACTGGTGTCACTCCAGTCAAGTTTTCGGTTGCTCAAGTCCGAGCGCCACAGAATAGAAAACGAGTCACAATAAGAACAAGTGAATGCTGCGGCCACCTGAAGAAATGAAGGGAAATGGAATATTCGTTTGTTGTTCGGGGAGCCATGAATAGTTTCTTGTTTTTGATGAAACCGTTGTGGGCGGGGCAGTGTCAGCGGTGGGAATGAAACACGCGCTGAATGCGGAGTTTGAAAATGGTGCATCGATGCGGATTTCGATTGTTGGGAGTTTGCTCTTGACCAAATCATGGACGACCTACAATCTAACGAAGGTTCGGGCTATATAAATGTGGATCTCCAACCTCCTTCCCCGCGCAGTGTCGCCCCCCTCGACCTCTACGAATATAATCCGGACTATAACGCGACTGGATCTCCCTCTTACTCTGACGTTCACTCAGAGCTTTCATTCACTGAGCAGTTGGCTCCAATCTTCGACCACTACGACCCCAACGACTTCGACGGCCCAAACTCTGCAAATTCTTTACTCATGTTTCACGAGTACGACTATTACCGGTCGTCATCGCCTTCAGGCTCAGAGAACAATGACGATAACCGTTCGCGCGCTTCTTCTGCTTCATCTACCCACACTACATTCCACTCACCGAACATGGGCGTCGCTCAGTCATTCGAAGCCTTGTCCTTCGGCTCTCCGGGCTGGCAAGCGGAGTCATTGTCTCCCCACAAACCCCCGTCACCACCTCGCCTACACATTGATCAGCCGCAACCTGGGATCATCATCAATGCCCCAGAAGATCAGGGCAACTCTGACCTTGGACCCCAACTACACATTGTACCAGCCACACCAGTCAGCGGCGGCGCAGGTGTAGCTAACATCGCATCGTCTACTCCATGGCTCGAACCACACCCCAATTCGGGTGCATCCTCTCGGTCACCTTCCCCGGCCCATTCAGTTGCAACGACTCCTGGACCATCACGATCTCCTTCCGCGTCCCCACAACCCCAGAACTCTCCTTATCTCTCCGCCCAGCCGCTACCACGGTCTCGCAGCAAGTCGGACACCTCCTTAGAGCCACCCAATTGGGACACCATTGGCTCGGGTGAGAATCTCACCCATCATCATCAACAACAACAACAACAACAACAACAACAACAACAGGTCTATCCGCCTACCCTTGGTTCCAACTTTGCATTTGGGACACCCTCACAAGCTCCAGATGCCCCCAGCCAGCCCAGTGGTAATAACTACTTATTTCCCACGAACAACTTCGAGCTCCAGGGTGCCCAGCCGTTACGACGGAGCAGATCTGATGTTGCGCCGCCAAACCGCCACCGGGGATCACGCTCTGAAGACTACCGCTTCACCACCACCAACAACAATAACCTCAGTGCAGACGGATATCTCAACCCCAATGGATCTTTACTCTTCCCTCCTACTGCACACAACGACTTCATGCGCCAGCAGCTCTCACAGCAGACATATCTGTCCCCTGATAATGTCCGCGTGCCCGAGCTTCTCCCGACACACCCGACACACCACCACTCCAACTCCCTCGGCTCACATCCAGCTCCTACGGGACGGGGCCACTATCGCACAGCCTCAGGTGGCTCGCGCGGAGCTCGATCTGAGCGTGGTTCTAGCGCAGGCTGGGACGGCGGGTTGGACGTGGGGAGTGCCCGTGCGACCCCATATCCGAGCCCGCATGCGTCGCCCCGCGGACGTATGTTGCCACTCGAGCATGATGATGCGTTTGACTTCTCCGGGGCGGAGAATGGTAGCCAGAATGACGATGCTGGTGCTAGTAGGAAGGGCATCGTGGTGTCGAAGCCGAATGTGACGACAGGGAGAACTGCCAATGCGAGTCAGAGGCGGAGGAAACAGGAGGCGACATTCGTATGTCCTGTGGCTGGATGTGGCAGCACATTTACGAGGAGCTTCAATCTGAAAGGTACAAGTTGCTCCTCTCTGTTTCTGTTGGACGAATTCGCTGACTTCTTTTCTGGGAATAGGACATATTCGCTCACATAATGAGGAAAAACCGTTCCAGTGCCATTGGCCAGGGTGTGGAAAAGGTTTTGCACGACAGCATGATTGCAAGCGGCACGAACAGCTGCATACGAATTACCGCCCTTTCACCTGCGATGGCTGCGGAAAGCAATTTGCACGCATGGATGCTCTGAACCGACACTGTACGTGCCCCGCCTCTTGCCGTTTCTCTTCCCCGGTCTGACTTGATTCGTTTTCAGTGAAATCGGAGGGAGGTTCGGAATGCTCAAAGATGGTGGACGCGGCGTCCTCGCCCGACTTGGTTGATTCGAAGGCTGGACTATCAAATGGGAATAGTTCACGTATACCGCACACTCCACCAGCACCACTGCCGCCTGCGCAGTCTTCCGGATTTGCACAACAGTATGGCGGGACGAGAGTGAAGACGGATGAACTGGCGTGGGGCGTTGGCCTTAGCGTGGCGCTGTAGCGGGACTGCAGCCATGCATAGTGCGTTTCTCTGCATCTGCAGTGCTAGCGTGCGGGAGTGCGTTTTTTCCTGCTTCGCTTCTCTTCGTTTCTTTTGTTTGTTTGTTTTATGGATTTTTGACTTCAATCTTGCTTTGACTTGATCTTCTGTGCTTATGCTCCTTTGCTTTACGTTTACCTTTCCTTTCGCGTTATCTTGTATATATTTGGGTTCGCCGACCCTACCTTTCTTCCACCGCTGTCATCATATTTACACCCTTCCCACCTTTCGCTGTATTTTCCCCTTCCTGCGTATCGGACGTTATATATGTTTTGCTTGTCTTTGCTTTCTGCTTCCCTTTGCTTCTTTTCATTTCTACTCGGTGTCGCTTGGCCCAAGCCACAGCCATTGCAGTATCGCACTCCCATCACGGGCTGCGTTCCAGCCCACCCAGCGGCCCAGGCCAGCTGTCATCCCCTCCGATACAGGATTGACGTATGATCGGCCGATATCGACGTCCCACTCCACATACCCTGGCATACCCTTCGCCCGCCGCCCCGCGCGACCGGATCCGCCCTCCCCATCCCTTACATACGAACGGCACCCAACCTTATGTCTGGCAATGAACGAACGAATGAATACAACTTATAAATGGTCTCGAGGTTCAGGTTCAGTTACAACTGATTGTACTACTTACATACTCACACGCGACTCCACTCCCTTCTCTTCCCATTCTTTCCATATCACCAGCCGGACTCGTTCAGATTCCGGGTAGTATAGCATAGTCTGATATCGATTTCCATCCATATGTAGCGTATAGTAGATCACCCTCTCCTTCTCTTTCGACACCTCTCTCGACTCTGCTGTTTTGTTATTTATCTAATGAAACTCATTCTGGATCATGAGGAGGATGTGCTGCCCTAGATAATCATAGATCTTCCTGGGTTCGAACAGCTCTCTGGAGAATATAACACTTGCTACATGGGGAGTCGGGTGATGCATCAGAAGCTAGACTCGGAGGTCGGGTCGGACTACGGATAGTCTCCGAGATTCTCTTGTTCATTTCGGGTTCCTCCTTTGCCTCACCACGGTCCACCAACTTCATGTTGACTCGACCCTCTGCCTTCCGTGAAATTCCCGATGTGGGCGCAAAAAAATCACGCTGCTCCAGGACGTGCACATTTCCAATGGAAATTCGAAGCAGCTTGAAAGCTGCCTGCCAATCATGAACTGTCTACTTATGATTCAACAGTTACGACCACGTCAGCCATGCCGTGGTGCCGTGGACATACTTGCCCACGGCGCAGCCTTTGTTCGTCTTTCTAGCTAGCAAAACTCGCATTGAAAAGTGCAGAAACAAACTTTTGGCAAGCTTGCGTTGCTACATGATACTACAAGCCGCTGATCGCGCACTTCTTAAGAGGTGGATGGCGAATCTCTGCCACATGGGTAGGCCAAATCATCTTGCAGTTGTCAAACATTGTACGTCACTTTATCAGTGATTGATCCAGATATGCGTTCAATGGCTGAATGTTTCCTCCCACCGAAAGGCATCGAACAATCACTCTATCACGCTCGCTCCTGCGCCCTCGAACAGCACTATTCTAGTGCTCGTATTTCTGGTTCCAAGACGTAACCGAAATCCCCTCAACTTTCCAAAGCAGACGGTGTATACTGCAATGCCAAAGGCGGTGACCGCATACGCGAGCACCGTACTGCACGGAAGATGCTAGAAAAAGCCCCGTGTATGTGCCCAATTAGTTGTGGCATACCCAGACGGGGTATTGACAACCAATCACCGCCTCAAGTCGACAGATCTGTGTTAGATACGTTTGACCTGACGATCATCCGCCAAAAGCTATTGCCTGTCCAAGGTTGCTGGGTTATTAACTTATTTCTGGAGCTTTAAATATTAGGTCTTCACCATCCTGTCAACTTCCAACAGTTCCTTTTCGTCCAGTTCCGGTCCCTTCTTAACTTGCCCATTTTTGAGATGTCGTTCATTTCCACCTTTCGTGTCGTTGCTCTCAGTACGTTTAGACCCGTCGAGTTCGTGTTTTACAATTCCACCGACATTTCCACAACAACACAGGCCTTTCCTTATTTCTAGGCCTCATAGTACTCGGCCTGACTGCTCATTGGACCCAAGTCACTACATCGGCCATAGTTAATAGGGTGATTTATGACTTTGAAATTGTCGCCCTCCTCGCCGGGGCCCTGACCGCGCTCGCCTTGCCGACGATGTAGGTGGTTTGGTAGACGTGGTTTGACAATTTTTTGATGAAATTACTAGGCTAATCGTTGGTCAAATTCGGACGGGCGCCATTACATCCATGATTGCAGTAGAGCTTCCAGTTTTGAGTGCGTCTCTGGAGCCAATCGTGACTGGCCTGTCTGATCATTTCGTTGTAGCTGTCCTCTGGATACTTTTCCTGGTCAACGGTGCTCTCACAGCGCAGTGGAAAGATATTTTCTACCCATTCGGTTGCGGGGATAGCTTCAATCTTGATAGTAGGCACCCATCCTGATATCAATTCGTCTTGTAAACTCACTGCCTCTAAGTCACCCAGCAAGGCTGGTGCCGCGAATTTTTCGCAATCTTTGGCGCGTCTTTTGTCGTCTGGATTTGCCGTCAGTCCTACTCTCTTCTCTATTCTCAAGCATGAAGGGGTTGTTGACATCTATGTTCACTAGTGTTCTTATACACCGCCACTCTTCTCGTCTTTGCGCTCGTTGGCCAGTCTCGTGGTAATACCGTCTGGAAAAGCTCGGTTTCGGAAGCCGACTTTTTCACAGTGAAGCCGAGCGGGGCGCAACTTCAACCTGGTGGCGCCACTGTGTACCTCAACACCGGGGCATATCCTCCAGCGCCGATGCAGCAACTTCCCGTGACGTACCAGTACGCCAGCCCAGCACAACCATATAATGGCCTGCCTCAGGTTTAGCGGTCGACATTATGGTGCTGTTTAAAGTCCATGTCATACAACAATCTGGCCGGCCTACTCGGTCGCCGATTAATAACAAAAGAACTTTGTCTGCTTCGAACTGAGTCCCAGGCGGATGTGAGAGTTGTCAGGCTCGTAAAGAAAACGTTCACATATTATTGCCATGGAATGCGACAGCGATTGGAAGATTAATAAAAATATACGAATGTAAGTGGGGTCCCTGTCGGGTGAGCACTACGGCCCGTCCAGAGAGTATGGTGCTGTTGTTCACTACATTGTCCCAAAATCCGTCCATCAGGGGCATGACGTCAAGAGAAGCTCTGATCTCCATTACGACGGATGTATTGCCTGGTTCGACCACGAACGCCTTTCTCACTGTGTGCTGTCCTGAGATGGCGCCTTACATTCGAAAGTGTTGCCAATTTCCTTGAGCAAAGTTCGCAAGGGAAAATTATGCCACGATGGAAGTTCATGTGATCTATACAGTACGTCAACGAAATCCTCCCCAGCGATGTGTGAGAAACTGACTTTTAAGGTTTCCCCGACTGGTAAAACTCCTTCCACAGCCTTCAACCTCGCAGAAGTGCATTGGCGCCCTTTGGCGGCGTTTGTCAGTGGCGTCTCGTGCTGCTTGAGTTCCGACGACCTTTCGAAAACCCGCGGTGTCGTAGCCGTCGGCACCAGTATGAGGAACTTGAAAGGCATCGTGCTTGCTGCAATCCATTGGGATTGGTTGCCCTTGATTCGGCCTTGCACGCTTAAGACGTGCGTCTGTGAGGACCTGCGGAGGGGAGTCCTCGTTTATGCGTTCCTGAATCGTAGCTGTTTGAGCCATTCCTACGACAGAAGAAAAGAGTTTCGACGATGTCGAAAGAGGGGGCGTAAAGAAAGATTCCTCGATGGTGCTGTTGACTGTGGCGTGCTGGTTGATGATAGGAGAGTATAATTGTAATTCGATGGAGAACGGCGTGGATAAGGTGGAAGTAGGGCTCCGGGATGCCGCCATCCCCGAGTTACGCTCTATGTCGCTTGGGTCGATCGTTCCGGAAGTCTGCCATAAATAGCTTGTCGGATAGCTATAGGCATCATCTTCTAAGGTAAACTTATCAATATCTTCCATCAGGGATCGTGTCGAGCTAGCCGGCGAAGAAGGAAAGTTGACAAGCCCCACTGAGGATGGAGACCCGAAGCATCCGGATCCATTGTCTGTAACCGATATTGGCTCTGCCAGAAACATAGTTAAACATAATACGGCTGAGATAAAAGATTTTGAAACACACCCTGACTAAAAGTGCTCAAATATGGGCTGTAAGTCAAATGAGAGGACCCTGAAGATAACAATGGCGCTAAATTTTTAAAGTCAGCCTTCTCTATGGTCGAAGTTATTAGTAGTAAATAGTGGCTTACAATAGTCGAGCCCACGTTTGTTTGGATAGTAGTTCTGGGTGTAATCGATGAAGGCATTGTTCAGCAAGCCTAAAAATCATGTGGCGTAGTCATTTGTCATCACTGATTAAGCTCGTACCTTCCTCTGTTACCAAAGACTCTGAGTACGCATTCAGATAATCCAATCTAAAGCGAGATCAAAGAACTGATCTAAAATGACATCGAGTGGAGCTTACCCTGTTTCAAGATGATAACACCCATGGGCGTCCAGCCTGAGGCCATTGTGGGTAGGCATTGACAAAGACTAAATGGGATTGGGTGACAAAGATGCGTGAAATTTCGATGGATACAGTGACTCAAGTTATATATCTTTCTCCGGACACGTGGATCAATATGGCAGTGTGTAACTTCTGAGTGGTATCCCGGTGAGGTCCTTACGAGTCGGGCCATTTAACAACCAGGAGTCGGAATTTAAACGCCTGTGAAGCTGTGTACGCTAGATAGTCACAGATGAGTCGAACAAATCTGGAAAATCTGGAACATATCTGTTCATTCATCAACTGGTAAGTGAACTCACTGAAGAACTTGAAGATCTCCATGGAGCATTTATCTTATATGAGGTTGTGCTGGAGCTTGATGGTCTACACCTTTGCGTGTTTTTTGACAGTTGAATGGCTCTGATAAAACACTGCGCAGACAGTGATTATATACGCTCTAAAGGCGACTAGCTGACGGCGCCCAACAACGTGTTTATGGACTTACCCTTTCTGGATAACCCGCAATGTGCATGTTCGCTCCCTACTCCACGAGCCTACTTGCATGGCGATCCATAGATCAATAGTAGTTAGTTGGACAGTTACATACATGAGGCTTCCACGATTTCTGTTCCTGAAGTCGCGAATCTTGGTTTAAATGTCTTCCTTCATAGACCGCCACACAGGGAAACTTGCAAATTGACAACTTACTTGTTTGGTTCTTGGGGGTTCCGATGCACTCGCATAGGGATCTTAATAGGCTCCCGGTAAATACAGCAGCAGGAGAAGCCCTGTGGATAGAAAAACGGACTTGGGATTTGATACCGCCGGGCCAGCAATCAGCTCAACTTGTTTAGATCTTACACAGATTTCAGTGCATATCCAGCCGCCTAGCATATATTGGGATATATTTCGAACCAATTAAAAAAACTACACGTGAACCTGCCCTAGTTCCTTCAATTCAAACACTGCCTTGAAGACAATTCTTATGTGGCGGCCTGTTCACGACCCTTCAAATCTTGATGGAAGACCTGCTCATTCTGTGGCTGCGAACCCGTGTGTTCGGCCATGGTTCGCTACACACCCGAGCTAGTGCCAGTCAATATATCTAAGCCTAGAGGTCGGATGCAGGTGAGGCCCGAATTACCACTGACTGTGGCTGATCGAACTTAATGGATGGACAGTGCCAAGGGTTTCAAGTCATTTGATTGCCCGTCGGACGGTACGACCCACAAACCGGCCCGAGTGCCTAATTAACAGGTTTTGACAACATCACGGCCATAGCGCCTCGTCCTGATCAACCACTTTTGCCAATATTGATGTTCCTCAAACGAAGTCATTCAGTGCAGTTTTCCAATAATTAGTGCTATGTCAGGTGGAGCACTGCGCAGATACTGGGCATTAAAAATACGTTCTCCAGGCCATGTTGGTTTCGAGGGGCCAAAATAGTGGACCAGAGCGACCGGTTGATTGAGCCCCAGGACGGCGAGGGTCTGAATAGTAAACTCCGGCTAGACTACTATATCTAGTCTTTTCACTAATGAAACATAAGCAGAATCGCCCACAGAGCGTCGGGTCACACTCATTGTACATCGCGACAAAAAGGTCCAACAGTGATAGTGGCAGTGGGTACGCCCTCATGGCACCTGTCAAAGGCGAACCCAGGCATCGATCCAAGTGCCGAACGCCCCAGCGTGCGCAGGCGTCAGTGCTAAATGCCGAACTCGCGATGCTGCCCATTATCAACCAGCCTTTCACTTCATTTCTATTGCAAATAGATTTGGAAAGATGTGCTACCCAATACATGGACTTCACAGTTGTTGACGTATACATCACGGTATATTTTCAGGACCTGTATCGAGCGCGTCCCCTTCGAGACGCCCTCTTGACTTGGCAAAGCCGGGGTGCTGCGAATCGATGGAGAACCACTCATTTACGCATAAGATTGTGATGAATCACAAGGCAATGACGATATATCTAAGATCTAGTCATATACGATGATCTAGGCGAGTGGATATCGTCGAGGACGTACCACGCAGTGGGTCTGCTGTCCGCACCGCATACCTGGAACTCGAGAGTGCTGAAGTATTACCCGCCAGAAAGATCGATTGGGCAGCAGCCCGGCCTGCAATAGCAAACGAGTAAAATCATGAACATATTCGCAGCACTGCTCGTTGGTCGTGCACGAGGCTTTCAAAACGGCGCAGTCGGCCTCAACGCACACAACGTTCTGCGAGCAGGCATGGTCAGCCTTGACTTGGGTCCAGGTACAAACAGAAAATGCGCACTCTGAAATGGCGCAATCATCCCGTTTCATACAGAGCTGTCCCACGAGGCTACATAGGCTCTGAGAACTCCGAGAATGGACAGCGTTGGAAGAGTATGGCAATAGTGCGAGTGAACGGCCGAGCCGCACATGAAGTCAAGACAGCATTCGATCTCTATTGAATAGAACTCGTTCACCCCGCTGCAGGCTAAGGCCTTGAGGGTGCAACGATTGGATGGCGGGAGGAAGGCGCCAAGTGGAGTGGATGAGGGAGAGAATGCTATGGCGCGGAGGAGTTGCGTGGATTTTGGTGAGTATTGGACCTGAGGTGGACTCTGAGCAGCATCTGGTGAACAACACTCACTTTAAAGATATTGAGACCACCCAGAACCTGTATCCAGATATATGGTAGCAAAGGCTCGGGCATGGCTACGGATTCAGAGAGATCCAGAGGACCCGAACTTCAATGAGCGAACTTGTTGACCACTGGTGCAAGGGCGAGGGCGATAAGTGTGTTGAGCGAATGGATAGGGCTGTCGTCAATCCATATTTGGGACGGGGGTGGTAGCCCAAGGATCTTAGATTCTGCCAGTAGGGAGGAGTAAATGTTGGTCCCTGGTGCTCCCAGCCAACTCTCAACGACGCATTGTTGTGTGTGAGATCTTTATGAAGCGTAGTAGACTATGATACGCGTGTGTGTGTGTAACCAGTTACGTTCGAATATTTATTGTTTCGAGGCGGAGGGAGTAGCGCCTCGTGAGTGACGTGACAGCCGTTTTCATAACGATAGACCCCCTTAAGTTTGCGTTGTTTAGTTGATGGGTTGATCTGTCTGATCCTGTACAATTAGTAATCCACCAAAAATAAACTTTCTACTCAACGACGACACGTCAGGACGCATCCCAATAGGTCTCGACATGTTCTAAGGAAGCCTCCTCACTATCCTAGACATGCATAATGGTCTATGGATCATGAAAAATCTATTGCTGGTCCTTTCTAGGGACTCTTGAAGCTCGTATAGAAGTAAATCGAACAATCTTTTGAATATCTCTCACCGAGGCCCGAAACCAATTGAAACTTTCTAGAAACTAATAAGTTACAATGATCCAAGTCTGACGAGTGCTCGCGTCCTCCGTCAACTCTCCAATGTCGCAGCAATTCATGGAACAGGAACAAATTTGCATCTCCCGGATCGTCTGAAATCATCAGATAGATCGATTTTGCAAGCCTCCGACAACTGCTTATCTTCAGAGGTGTTGAAGTCATAACTTCATCGCGTCATTGGGGGGAATAAAGGCAAACGTCAGAAACCCCTTACGTCCCAGAACACCGCGGCAGGCTCGGCATCATTGAATTTATCAATCAAACAACTAAAGCACCAGAAGTTGAGGGGGTCTATCGTTATGAAAACGGCTGGAATCAAAGGTTGCTTCACCCTGATACAGTTCTAGGAGTCCCACGGTCACAATCGCTAGAGAATTTCACAGATTACTAACCGTGAGAATAGATTGTTCGTCCTTCTGCATGATCTTTTGCCTCTTTTAGGTACATAGATTGTGGTGGGAGGTTAATCCATCTTTCATTACAGTATTTACAAGCGCTATGAAAACAAACGTATAACAGCAAATTATTTGGGGTGCAAGGTCGTAGATAAAAACAAAGAGCATGGTGTACGTTACGGGTATAGAGACGACAGCGATTAGAAAGCAAGCATTGAGTGTGAGGGTATAGATGGATGTTGTAGTTGAGATGAATGCAAAGGAAGCGTCAAGCTGAGGTGAAGTTATTAGTGGATTGAATAAAGCATAGATGTTGGGAATGAGAAGTCGATTCAAAGTCGTTGCGGCTGTTACAAATGAATGAGCATGTTTCTGATACACGAAGTTAGGAAAGTACCTTCTTAAGGTCCTGACGAGAAGCTGGGCATTTGAGGCTCTTCTGGTGACGCTTCAGCACGCTGCGTGTCCGGAAGCGCTCATGACAGTAGTCACAACGGTGGCGCCTGATACCAGTGTGGGCATCGAGATGATCTGCGTAATCGCGATAATTAGGTTCCGAAGCACAGATCAGAAGGCTTCATCACATACTGTTGAGATTATCCCGGCTGGTAAGCTTCTGCCCGCATGTACCACATTCGTAAGTGGCAGCCTTCTTGCGCCGCTTTGCGCTGGCTTGCAAGACGGCATCCGAGGCAATGGTCTCCCTTTGAAGTATGGGATAGCCTATCCCAGAGGCGTTGTCGTAACGCCTGAACATGTCCGACTCGGACTGGGGGAGGGGTGACGGGGGTGCGGAATGCTCGGGGGTGCGAGTGTCACTGCGAGGAGAAAAACGGGCTTCAGAGATGGGTGATGGATGCGCCTCGACTGGTTCAATCTCATGTGGGCGAGCATACGGGCTGCGGGTGCGTATCGATGTACTGGACCGATGTCGACGAAGGGGTTGATCGGTGTCCCCATCGTAGCCCTGGCGCGCGTTTGGATGGCTGTATCGGCGCTGCAGATCGCCAGTCTTGAGGAAGGTGTTGTCATTGTTGCCATGCATCGCTAAATTAGGCGAAGAGCTAGACGACGCAAGGCTCGGGTCCATGAAGCTGTTAGAGGCATTTCCTAGTGAATGGCTATGGCGGCGATGGTGTTTGCTTTCATGCCCATCTGGCGACAACAAAGGCGAAGAAGAAGCGTTGGTACCCGGGTTCGTAGGCCGCCTAGAGCCAATATGGCTACTATGCCGGCGTTGAAGGCCAGGGACATTATGCGGAGGTGGGGACAACAGGCTTGCATCTTCAAGCAGGCTGTAGGCTTGCATACCAGAGGAACGGCTGGCAGATATGTTGAACGAGCTTTCACCATGCTGGGATGACGCGTAAGAACTAAAATCCGACTGCGACGGGGACAGATCGGATAGGTCGTGTCCTGCATTGTTAGATGCGTCATCGAAGTTGATCGTATCGTTGAAAATCTTGCTGAAATCTTCTTCTTCAGTTGCGGAGGAGGAATTGGGGTGGAAGTTGTCAAAAGAGTCAAGGGTCCCGACAGGAATGGTTAGCTGAAGGCCATCTGTAGACGCTATTCGATCCTTAGAGGAGATAGAAGAAGATTGCGCAAGCACATCCTGCTCTGGATTCCAGGAGAATGAGCCGTCTAGGCCTATCACTGGCTCGTCTCCGGGCCATCCTTCGCCAATCGAGAATTCACCAAACACAGCGGACAAGCCACTTGGGGACGACAATGAGTGCGTTGAGGAGCTGGGGGATATGGGAGAGCTTAGGTATGGCGATCCTTGCACTTGCTGGTTCTGATAAGGATGGGGAATGGAGAGCGACAGGTTACGATCTGGATAATGATTCTGGTTGAGCAAAGATTGTAAACACAATTGGCCGATTCGAACCTTTCATATAAGATTCATCTATGTGTACTGAGGTAGGCCAGGTCTGAGAGAACTCAGACTGTCCCAACTCATACTGAGGAAGGTCCCCACAAAATTCGGGAGGTGTGTCAGGAGGAATCACATGAATTGCAGTCGTCGTGTAGAGTTGGCCGTCCATGCTGGGGTGTGAAGGGAGGGGTGACAGGCTGAGGACCTGTAGGTATGAAGACAAGTGACTCGTTTTTTATATGTGCCATTGCCTTGACCTTAGATGGAGGCTGTGTGTGCGAGTCAATTATGGCTGTGCAAAAATTCGGGTTCTCGGCTCAGTTTGGGCGTTAAAAGCCAATCCAAGGGCTTAAGCTAGCCTTGAATCATGCCCCTTCAATTCAGAAGTATGCACTGGTGAGTTTATAGGCCATGGTAACCATAATATAGCCTGAGCAAGTGCTGTGGCGAATAGAGGAACAAATTTATCGGGAGGGTTTGTAGTGGACACGGTCAAGGTAGGCTGGCTTACGTCAGGCGCTAAACCTGCGTGAACCACGCGACCTCACAACTGGGACTGGAAATCTGTCAGGCTGTGCGCAGTCCCATGAGGCAGCCGCGGCCTTGAGGCCTCATTTCCATAAGTTCACTCCTCCTTTCTTCCCGCAGAATGCCATATAGCACACCTCGCGGTATCTTCGAGGAGCTTGACCGATTTCTTTGAGATTTATAACGCATACTGACGCGCACCTCGAGCGTAGCATCAAAAGAAGCCAAGGACGAGGCGGACATGTTTCTGAGCTTTGACGCATTAATCAACCCCCAACCCTACCTGCACTTTGGGTTGGGGGCTCAACCCAAAGATAACTCGAGCTGCCAGTGCAAAGTCGAAGTCACAGCCCGTTTCCTTACGATGTTTCCCAAAAAGTCAAAATGCTCATGGCCTCGTTCTTGTATGTGTATAAAATGTTGTCTGGACATCCAACGGCCCGCCATTCTTCCACGTATCATGATGAATAAACAACGACAGCCTAGAGTGGCTGGAGAGCTCATTTTTAGCACAGCCGACCGGAAGCTCACTCTTCACTCCAAAGTTCCCATTCCAGTGATCTTTATCTTCAGAAGTCAGTGGACATTGACATGCTTGAAGGCTGCCTCAAGTTCTCCCGATGGCAGTGTGTTGAGCGCTGGCATCTGTACCGTTTTGGGTAAGGTCCATGACTCGATCTCTTTTACATGTCCTGAATGAGCTACTACTACAAGCAGAAATAGATGACATGTTGTCCATTTGACATAACAGCATGCGAGCTTCTCGGCATCGCTGTGGGTCCCCCAGTTTCCTGTCATCGCACTGCTTTCATGTCAGTCGCCTAGGACATCTTTTAGAATCAGAAAGTCGACTCGACAGAGGGATGTACATTTCATTAATGTTGTGTCACCATTCTCTCGAGTTGGTGTATAGAGCTCTTTAAAAGCCTTAGTTTGAGCTTACTAAGACCAAGTTACATAGTCATGTTTTTTTTCGGCATCAAAAACATCACTTACCTGTCAAACTGATCAGATAGATAACGATGGTCCCCAGACAAAAGAAGGCGCTGCCGTTCTCAAAAGCTCAATCGAGGGGTCCTTCAAGTGGCCGACCACTGAATGAGTCCAAGCTAGGGGTGGGCTGCCTGATTTATGTCGTCGTGGCATCTATTAAGTATTGTGGGATAACAAGGTAGAGTAAATAATACATGTGCGAAAACGTCCATGTGAACAACTGCAACGCCGGTACATGTCTGTGGTGATACAATGAAAGCATTTATGATACAAGTATTTTATAAATTCGGACTAGTTGCATTCCTGGTACCGCTTCGTCATTGCCTAGGCCCGTCACGAACCTCTAAATTGGCTTAGAGTCAGGCTGTGCGGACAGAGCATGTTGCTTCTTCTGATGACGACGAACATTAGAGGGAGTTGACATCGCCAGGTGACATTCGCTGCAAATGTATTTCTTGGTATTGGTATGAGAGTCTTCATGATCTATGTCTCGTTCAGTACACGGAGGCTACTATAGAGTGAGACAAATAAATAAAATTTACGGTGAAGGTTCCGGGCAGTGGTGAAGCGGCTGTTACAGTTGGGTTGGTTACAAACATACTTTAGGGGGTGCTTCCGCCGGTGTGAAGCTGCTCGTTGCATAGCCGCGGTGCTCACTTGGCTTCGATATGTCATTTTGCTGCTGGATGTGCCTGGGGCGCCTATTAGATCCATGAGTTGCAGTGCGTTATCTATGGAAGGGGGGTCCGTGGGGTGCACCGCAGTAGACGCAACCGAAGTAACATGCGCTTGCCCATACATGTGTTGAGAAAATTCAAGAGAGAAAGACGCCCCAGCTGCAGGCAACCTATTCTGGGAGTGCACAGAGTTCCACTGGCTACTTGCTTCATACCAGATAGCCGAGGTCGGAGGAGTGGCTGCTGCTGAGTAGCGTTCTTCCTGCATGGGTGAGTGGAACCCACTTCCAGCGTAAGGAGCTACATAATTTCGGTGACTGAATGGAAGCGAGTGAACTGAGAGTCCATACATGAGTTCTCCATTTCCTGAATGAAGTGGTGGCGGCCAACTTCAGGTGCCCGTCTACCCTCAACATAGCTGGGTCCATGGTCAACTGGATGGTTAGCTGGGCCGCACGAACCGTAGCCGAGGGTATAGTTGATACGGAACATGTTGTCTGTGACAGATGCGCACCATTGTCAGACAAACAAAATCACAATGAGCGATTAAAGTGAAGGAAAAAGCTTACCATCGTCGGGGCGCAAAGCATCTCCAGATGACCGACTCGATTGGGTCTCGCCACTTGGATAATAGGCAATCGGTGGAAAACTCGGGTAATTTGAAAAAGGATTCATGAAGGGTCGGCGAGCAAGGGCTTCCAACAAAACATTGAGGCCTTCTTATATAGCAATGCTCAGTCGTGTTGAAGATAAAAGACCATAGCCCCGAAGCCGCGCTGTGAAATGCAGTGAAGCCAGTACTGCTGAGACGAGTGTTTTAGCTGGTTGAACGAGAGGTTTTGTCGTGGTCATATCGATCATCGTGAATCTCTGATCGATCATGATAAAAAGTATATCACGTGACCCGGATCGCCTGATTTGGAAGGCTGGCGCGTAGTAAGTCGCAAAGTTCAACTTGAAGTTATTGAAGAAGAAGAGTTCGCAACAAGTCCTCCCGAATTATCGAGTTGTGAGGTTAGGAAAGGCCCCCAACCTAAAGCGCCCCACACTGAAGCTTTTGTATGTAGGCCAAAACGCTCGAAGCGTCTCGCTAAATGAGTAGTTTTCTAGAAGAAACTTTTTATGCTTTTGCGATGGATCGATTTGCCGTTCCGCGACATCTCTTGCGATGCTATAGGCACTGCAGAACACTGAAAACGCTGTGTATACTGCTATTGCGCTGAGGCTATCCCAGGAAAGCTGACAGAATTCTCGGCATTCCTGGATGACACCTATCATCCAAGTGGAAGACTGCAATATCGGCCGATCGACACAGGCCTTCAGTGCAGCTAGGTCGCTACAGCAATCCCTTCTAGAACGTCATCTCCTTGTAGAAAGGGTGTGGTTCTTGCTGCAAGCATCGTGTCCTATCGCAGCTGTGGCGGTTGCAATATGCAAGGCTAGGGTGATAAAGTGGATAGGACGGAAGGCGATGCTCTCAGGATCGTGTGGCCACGCGTTCTCCTCGCCAGTTTCCGACTTTACTCATGATAGCATCAAGTTCTTGCAGCCCTGTCTTCTGAATCTCCCCATGCCTCCACCACGTGTTCGAAAGTTTTGTCATTGAAACGCGCCCCCCTCGTGTCTCTGACATAGTGAAAGCTCTCACCATATAGAGCCCCATTTTTACACGTTGTAACCGCAAACAGCATGCCTGATTATTTTTTTTCTTGCCTCGACCGTTTCGGGGCCGGTTTCTTGTCGCTGCAAAGACTGGGAGGCAGTTCGACCTTGTCGGATAACCGTATACTGTACCTCAGTGTATACCGCAGATCCAATGCAGTCCAATTCAAATTTCGTATCGCTCTTGAACAATTTGTTCGCCGGGTGCCCCCTTTTACCCAGTTTAAACCTCGGCGCTCAAGCAACCGACACCTGATCATCATCGTAGAAGGCTTTTTCTTCTCGAATTCCACGGCTCTTTCCGGGGGCTGTTCGTGACAGTTCGCTCTTCGAATTGACGGTGGTCTCGGGAGGGTAGCGCAATTCTACCATCCCTGATAATCCAGGTATCGTATGGCTGTCTGTAACATCCGGGTTGTCAGTTGCCATCTTTATCGACTTTATGACGCCTTGATAAATGAGTTGAGGCTAATTACTTTCCGGCACTTCTTTTCGTAGCCACTCATTTTTTGTCCTCCTCCGACTTCCACAGAATGAAAGATAACGGAGTCAACTGCCGGGCGGAGCCAAGGTCCCCGATGACCGAGCTTATCAACACTTAAGGTAGGCGTGGTCACTGGGGAAGTAGGCCGTCGTCAGGGTGTACTTGAAGAATGTGATCATTGAATGTGGTTCGCCGGGATCATGGTTTCGTTCGATTGGCGATCATTCCCTATTTTTCCTCTGATATCACCAAAAACGAAATGGATTAAATTACATCGCTTGATGTGGCAGACAACAAATTTAAATACGAGCGAAAGAAAAATACACGAACAAACGCAACAGGGTATACAGGTAAAACAATAGCAAGGACACATTCGGACAGGTACGCAATGAACATAGATATGCGTTGCGGTGCCAGACCCACAACAGAAAAACAAGAGTTGGCCGTACACATATTGTACACATCTACGCAAGCAAAAACGGGAATCAGTTAAAGAGCCGAAGTCGCAGGAAACTCATTAGACGGACCATCGGTTTCTTGGTAGGATAGGACTGGGTGCAACGCCAATTTGGGAGCAATATATTGGGCAGATAGCCTCGTGCCGCTCTCTCGAGTCCTTTCGGGACAGGATTTTAGTACAACCAAGACAATGGATCCGCCTGCTGGAAGTGTCGTTCAGGATTTCCTCGTCCGATTTGACCAGATGCACGCTCAGATAATGTCTAACGACATCGGCATGGCGGCTAAATCTGTTTCTACAGACGGGGCAACTGGTGATCGCAGTGTTGCACTGGATCTCGTGAAGCAAAGGTATCCCTGAAAGTGATTTGACCCGTGAGAGAGAATACGAAGCTGCGCCACGTCTTGAAGGCCGGAAACCATAATCCGCGTCGCTGTTAAATTCGTCACCGTCGTCCTCTGAGAAATAAGGGCTGGTTTCGCGATGACTCTGCGCGCTGCGAGGCCGAAGAGAGCGACGAGGAGGTGTAACCGAACGGCTTGCGCGGATGGCTATCGAAGGTCGGTTGAGAGGCACTTCATATGGAACCGCGCGCTTGGGCGAAGAACGCGGTGAGGGTCGTTTTACGCCACGCACGGATTTTGGTCTAAGAGGCGACTCGCAGGGTGGCTGGGGCTGTGGTTGAAATTGCATAGGGTCTATGACAGCTTTCGGCTGTGGAGAAGGAGATGGTGGCTGAGACAGCAAAGGAAGCCCAATGGAGTGGCTGTTATCTGTGGCAAGTAGTTCGTCGAGATCCAGATTGTGGGTAAATTGTAGCAGAGGCGATGAAGTCGGGGAAGACAACGGAGATACAGAGGACGAAGACGAAGACGACGATGAAGAAGGCGACGATGTTGCGAGCTGCTGGAAAGTCTGCATGCCATTGTCAATGTCTGCGTCGGCAGAAGAATCAGGGTCTGCTTACTGCGGTAAGTGCGTCCCAGAATGTCGGGTCCCCGATTGCTGAGTCGGCGGCGCACATATCAGTCGAGTGTTGAATCCCAGAATTGAGGTCCATGCTGTCATAAAACTCATTGAAAAGCTGCTGATGATCCCCCTCGCAGCTGTTGGAGATGTATGAGTGATATATTGATTGTAAGTAGGCAATGAAGACGACATGCCTGGAGGTGGAATCGAGTTCAGGAATGCAAGCGTCGAGATTGATCCAGTTCTGCCAGTTCTGCTCCATATCTATGGAGGAGTACAGGCAGTCGGACATGTCTTGTGGAATGAACATCTAGATGTACAGGAGTCTGGGGTCTGGGAGTGGTGAGAATTGGAAGATGAGAATTGGAAGCTAGTGGCTAATGTCGATTTATGGTCGATTTATAGGTTTTCGGCGTTAGTTCAAGTTTGTCCCTGTCAGATGGACACTGTAGTATTCTGTATATTGCTGTGGGCGCTTACCCCGATCGGACTCGAAATCTGAGGCTTGTTCTTGTTCTTCTATGTTCCGCGAATTACAGTTGGGGCTTGATCGCGACTCATAAAGCATGGTCGTCACGGAGAGCCACCTGAGCACCAAAGAGCGGTGCTTTATTTTTTGAAGGACGTCACAAAAGTGCCGGAGGCGTACCAGATGATCAGGGACTAGGGAACACACCAACAGATTGGCGTTCATATCTCACTCAACAATAACGATAAGCGCTTGTGGGCTTACTGAGATCTGTGGGCTTCGACATCAACGCATCGAACAACCAAAGGGTCATCAGGTCTCCTCAAAAGGTGCGCGCCTACACTCCCATTTTGGTGTGGGAGCCTCATGTCTCCAGTAACCGAGAGTACAACAGAACAACAAGCTCTTCCCCGCCTCCTTGTGGTTATGTGCGCTGTTCGTACCTACTATTTGATGCGCCATATGTTCTCATGCCTCAACATGTAACAATTGGAATGCCAAAACGAGCTCAACGAAGTTCTTCCCCCTCTCTCCGCCTATCATGGAGGTCGGGAGGAGACATGACTTCGACGCCCTTTATTATTCCTGATTAGGACGAAAAAACCCACTCTTAAATTTGATGTCGGCAAGCAGACGCTGAGGCGCTAAAGTGCGGGAGATTTTGGGCGATAACACGGCATTCTGGTAGATAGTCAAAGCATATCGAATCAAGGCGTCCTTGATGGAAAATTTCGCAAGCCTGAGGAGAGAGAGGCGTAGATTTCTTGCGGGGAGCCTACAGAGGACCACTAGAATTTAGTATCGACTCGGCGAGGATTTACAATGGAACGCGAAGAAATTGCGCCATGAGGATGGACGGTCACGATGTTTCAACGATGTGGGGGCGGTGGCAGCATTTTCCGAGTCCGCCTTTGTTTTTGTTGTCGCGATGACTGCTACTACGTCCATTGCTGACTTTTGTATTGACGTCAAGTTGGCGTCGGCCGCGTTGTTGTCGACCTCCACGGAGTAGTCGGTCCGTTGGAGCTCGCCGGCGCCCTTTGAATATCCTCGTCATGCGAAGTAGCCCCGGATGTTTAGTGGCGGTCTTCTTCTAACATATCCTGCTTCGCACATCCCTGGCATATCTTGCGCATCCAACTTCTTTCTCCTTCGAGCCTCTGAGAGGGTAGAATGCCACGATTGAATTGCCCGCTGGCGCAATACCGTGACCTTGGTTGATTAATGAACAGATGACCGTGTTCCCGTCGTCCAAGGAATGGCGGAAGAACCTATGTAAGCGTAGTCGCAACTTCAACGGAAGCCTTGTAGAAATCATGCATTATACCTGGGATCAACACAAGTTGGTGCCCAATTCCTGGAACTACTGTGACGGAGCGATTGCAATCCAATGGATCCTCCGTCGGCGTGCCGCGTAAACGAGGCTCTTGCGGTGCAGACTCTGACTCGGATGTGTCTCGCCACGAAGAGTCAGGCCGGAGAACCTCTGTGTTCTCAATTGGCCAAATGGAACAATTTTCAAAGAGATGCCATTTGGCCACGGATCAAAACTAGGCGCGCCCCGTCAATTTACCCTACTGGCCTCCGATTTTCTGGTTGAACCTTTTGCTGGTGCTTTTGACGATATCCCACGCAACAACCACTACTATCGCCAGTGATTTCTATCCTCCCTTCATTTAACACACTCATTAACTTTTGATGCTCTTCAAACTCCTATTTTTGGCCGTTCTCGGGGCTTCACTGAGTGTCGCCGCATCCGCTACACCAAGCGCGACTTTGTCAGACATCAACCCACCGTTGTCTGCGAGAGTCGCAGACTACCACCCAATTCCCCAGGCTGAAGCTCGTGGATTGGCCAATGCCAAGCGATTAGCTTTAGGTTTACCTTTGAAGCCACCTACAAGACGGAGCGAACGTACGTCGTGCATTTTGGAAAATAGTGCTGTAGCTCATGAGATGCATTATTCAGGTGTCTCTCGTGCCCCTCAGCCTTCCGGAACTCCAGGAAAACTGACAAATGTGTATGTGCAGTCAAAAACCATTATTTTTTTAATGAGGTTGACCCCCAACGGCAGAGCGCGAGGATACATCGAAAGCAAGGATCAAGACGGAAAGACTCTCGGATTCGTTGGAAAAGATCAAAACGCCTTCGGCGAATACACCCTCAAGATGGATGGCGACGAAAGTGACCGTCTTCTTGTCACTATCGATCTAATGGGAGCTGCATCAGGCCCTACTGACATCAAAACCCTCGTACGTTCTGAAATTTATGCTCTCTAATTACTTGGATGAACTCACGAACTTTTAGAATGGCCCTGACGCCGATCTGCCGTTCTTTGGAGGAATGAAAGGGTTTGCTTCGGATTCAAGTGACATTCTTGCTGACTCTTGGAAGTAGGTATAAGCCATCTGAATATCGTAACACTACTCATTTTTTTCTTCAGCCATTTCTTCATCGGAGGAACGATTCAAACGCCTTCAAACTCTTTACCGTCCAATGGAAGCAATACTTTCACCAAAAATTTCAATATGGATAAACAGATCGAGAGTGCCATTGTCAGTGTCTTTCTGAATCATTTGTTGCCTTTGCTTAACATGTCTTATTGACTCAGTGGAAGTACGATGTGTCTACCAACGCCATCGCCCCGCAGTGGATCAATGCCGACTCCAGTAGCCCGGCCACATACATCGGCATCCTCCAAGGTATATGAATCGAAAGTCCACCATATTTTTTCGACTCAACAACTTCCAGGTATACTGGTCTGCACAGGTGACAAAGATACGTTTGCAAACTATTACGGAGCGGTGGACTGGGTAGTAAGCACCTTTCCAGTTATTATTCTCGAGTGATGGCCTAATGTTCTTTTCTTCGAAGTCACTCGCACTTGTCGGTGCATGATCTATCGAGACTGGAGCTTAGTTGTATATTGGACATTTTAATAGTACTCTGACACGATTGCCTTTATTAACCAGGATGTTACTCAAGTACATAGAGTCCAATCCATAGAATTAGAACGGACCTATGTCCCGAATTGGAAGCGCGTTGTTTGGCACCGACCTCATGTCGAAACTGGCCGTTATATGAATTTGAACCTGAACTTCGTGTTCTTCGCGACTTGCAAGTGGCCATGTCACGCATTCCCCAGTCCCGTTCTCCCCTAAAACCTCCTACAACTCCTCGTGGCCCAGCCTCAAAGCTTCGCACTCAACCATCAAGATCAGGAGCTTCATCACCGACTAAGGCACCCTCTGCGAAGCCTCCATTAAGTAGCTCAACGGCCCAAGAGACGACCTCAGTTCCGCTCAGCATTAAAGAGGCCATTGCGCTGAGACGAGCAGAGGCTAAAAAGGCGCAATCGAAAGTGAATACGAATGATTTCATCTCTCTCGAAGACGCGTCGCCTGTGCCCGTGCCCAAAAAGGAGGAGGAAGATATCCTGGGGAGGTGGCCTGTCAGGGAGACAATAGAGCGCGCCAGAAGTACAGGTCAGGATACTACTTTTACCGCAGTGTCTAGCTGAACTCAATGGAAAGGATACCAATGATAAGGTACCTTGAATCTTGCGACAAGATCTCTGCCATGCATCCCTTCGGCATTGTTCGAGATCCACCTTGGAATTACACCAGACCCGCTGAAGTCAGTGCCGGATGAGCCAAAACTACCTCCCTCAGACACGTCAGATGTTCCTCGCCGTAAAGGACGAGGCGATAACCCTGCGTGGTTTGAAGCCCAGGATCTCCACATTCTCAAGATTTGGAACAACGAGATTGTGGAGATACAACACGAGATTTCACTTTTTGGTTCTCTGAAGACTCTTGACGTGAGCCTTTGATTGCTAGTCCTGTTTTGTAATGCTGACTTTCCCGACTCAGTTGCACCAGAACAAGCTCACATCTCTGCCCACAAGCATTGCAGATCTTACCGCCCTAACTTCGTTAGACCTATCCCACAACGCCTTGACATCTCTGCCGGACAATATCTTCGCCCTTCCCGCTCTCACATTGTTGAATTTGTCACACAATGCTCTTACGACACTTCCTATGAACGCACCCTTTGCTTCGGGTAGTAATAATGCACGTAGGAAGCAAGCAGTCGGTGGAAGCTTCTTCACCCCTAGCGTTACGCGTGCCCCTTCACCCCTACCTTGCCTGCTCATTCTCAATGCATCCGACAACAAAATACCTGCCAATGCCATCGACCTGCAACTTCCGAAAACACTTACAAAGGTCGATTTCAGCAACAACCCCCTTGGAATAAACGAACCGCGATGTCAATCGTTACTGCAGGCGCTTGGAGCCTTACCGAAGCTTAAGGAGCTCCGGCTTGAGAGCGCAGAGATCGGCGACGATGCGTTCCCACCCACATTATTCTCGTCACCGCCGTTCCCCAGCGTTCAGATCCTGGACGTCGGTGAGACCAAAGTCACCAAAGCGTCGCTCGAAGTGGCATTGAAAGATATGAAGCAAGAGCTCAGCTACGACCTGACTCCGGATGATCCTCCCGCAGGGATCGCTCGTGTCATGGTTGGGAAGAAGATCGTCAAAGAAGCTTGGGAGCTCGAGCTAGAACGACGAGAGAAGATCCGTCGAGCAAAACACGCCGACTTCGACGATGACTGGCAGGTACCAGATAAGCCAAAACCAGCCACCAGCACACGCAGTGTAACGGAGAGTACGACTCGTCAGGCGGTTGCAGCCCCTGCAGCCCCAAAACCTCGCAATGAAGTTGTTAAAGAGGCGTGGGAGATCGAGGCGGAGCAAGGCTTATTGACGGAGGGTGGGAAACGACGAGCGCGTGCAGCGGCGGCCGCGGCTACAGCGACTGGAAGCAAACCACAAGCAGAAATTGGCCTTGGCAGCCCTTCTGAATCCTCCGACCGTTCACCGAAGTCAAGTTCGTCAGGGCCATCGTTGGCAAACCCACAGTATTATTCCCAAAACACTCAGACCCTAACTCTTCCGCCGTCGTCTCCTCCGACAAAGATGGCTGCACACACTCGTACATTCTCTTTGGCTTCTCCTTCCAAATCTTCGTTTTCCTCGCTTCGTGCGGACGACATTATGGTCCCTACCCCTACTCTACCACTGTCGGTAATCGTAAAGCAATCCTTCGCCCAGAGCCTGAAGATTTTGGTCCTTGTGAACCGGCGTCTGGACAAATCCTTCGCCCTGCCCAATACGGATGGTCAAGACAGTTTTCTTCCTTATCTGGAAGAACTGAATCTTGAAGGTTGTGGGCTCGCGGACCTTGTCCAGGTCACGCGTCCTGCGACTGGCGGCGTATCCACTCCTCCACGCTCATCAGAAAAAATTCTGCCCCTCATCAGCAAATTATTCCCCAGCTTGCGGTCCCTTGACCTTTCTCACAACGCCCTCACCAACGCGTCGCTCACCACCGACAATTTGTCTGGTCTCATACTCTCGGCGCCAGGAAAGCACGGTCTCAAGCACCTCCGTCTCCGAGGAAATGGGATTTCAGAATTGGACGGGTTCGTAGGGATCTCGGAAGGCTTCAAAGGGAATAGGCAGGTGCCGGAATGGAAACTCGACGAACTCGACATCAGGGACAATGAGATCGGTAAACTACCGCCCGAGCTAGGACTTCTACCGATGGATGTGTTCCTCGTGGATGGTAATCTGTGAGTTCCGCTCTTCCCACTCGGCCCGGATTTCTGGTACAGCGGACTGATGCATTTTCGGCCTTTAGGTTCCGTATTCCACAGAGACGCGTGTGGGAGCGCGAAGGAACCAAAGGATTGTTGAGCTGGCTGAGGGGTCGATTGGATTAGTGATAATCATACCCAGGTGATACCCATGATCAAGCCTGTACTGCGCCATGCTGCGAATTATATGCGCTTGTGTTATCGGATTCTCTCGCAGGCTGGCCGCTGCTCCCCTGTGTATCATGCGAATATTTCGTTCTCTTGACAGTGGAGTCGTAAGCTGAAGTGGACCAACGCTCGCTATCCGCACTCGGGATACACGAGATACACTGAGCATTAATCATAATGGAAGGTTAGTAGAACACTGAGGAAAGCCCACACCGCAATTGACACTGTCCAAGCGTTCATCTGTCCGAGGGAAGGTCTGACACTTCGAATGGTGGCGTTACGGCCTCGGTGTTTCCAGCTACGCGTGAGCTCCTAAAATTCGACCCTTTATCGTGTGTGAATTGCAGGTAAAAAGTACATGCATCGTTTCTAAGACATAAGCGACTAAACCGATTAAATCTTCACGAGCATCCCTCCGGACCATCACAACTGTGGCCCAAATCTAAAAAAGGCACATCAGACCCATAGATACGTCCATCACTGGCAACTCAAACCTGCACTGACCATGGACCTACCTGACTACACATTTACATACATATACGGCCCGGGGTGGGCGGGATCGCTTGCGCTGAGAAAGGGTCTTGATTAATGTTCGCGTTTTTGCTTCTATCACTAAAAATCCATGTGCAGTAGTTGTGAGTCCCGCTTGTGTATGATGTTTGACGCTTCCTTCGTGGGGAGGTCGTCTCCTTAGTGATTGCGAACGCTTGCATTTCTGGACGAATCAGTCTTGTTTGAATGTTGTGTTGTCTCATGTCGCGGGATCCACTGTCGGTGTGGATTTTATGATAATCAAAGCATACACAAGCCGAAGAAGATTTAAACTGATGGTGACTGTCCTTATCCAACTGGAGTAAGTGAAATTTCCGTAGGCCGACGACGATCCTATACAATTTACAGTCTGGGCGGCCATGGGATGCCGTGAAGACATAGCACTGAAATATATGACTGTTGATGGTGAATTAAAAATAGGTGAGAGGATGGCGCACTCACAGGGAGGCTCTCCGAACCGAACCGAAGAGGTAGGTGATATTGCGCGCCTAAATGTCGTCTTACGCGTTGATGAAAAACATTTGATCGAGGCCTGGGGGGGCGGTTGTCTTCGTCACAGCGGTTATCAAGTTATTCCGTCGTTCCTAGAGATTTTATCTCCACCTGCCATAGCGTTCTCTGAAGGTAAGCCCACAGATGGTGCGTCGAACAAGATCCGGCGAGATCCCAGTGGATCTGTACGTACGCGTAGTAGAGGATGTCCAACATCCGGCGCGTAGTTAGATCTCTGATGTCATACAACCACGATGACGACAAGTGATGAAGTGGAGGCCAGTACCAGTGGTTTTCGGACCTCATCATAGCCAGTTCATCGTTCCTGCTCTCACCACTGCGCTTGAAGGTGTATTTGTTACAATTTTTCATGTGGACAAGATTTTGAAACCCGCGGGCAAATGGTGAGGAGAACGATTGGCGTGTAGAAAGCGAGAAATAAGATTCGGATGCTTGGGCATGGGAGCAGTGCGTCCAGCTATTTTGGCAGTGGGTTAACGAACCTTAACGCCTCTCCCGAGTTCCAAGGCACGCGTTGTGGTATTGTCGCGGCCCGCCAATTGAATATCAATATTAAAGCTTGAAGAGCGGAAACCAAGGTAAACACAGAACCGATGAAACGCGTCGAGGCGACTGTATTGACGTGTTGCGAAAGTTTCATCCCTTTAGGCCTCCTCCTCATGGCCAGTTGGTCGACCGTGTTGAATTCTACGCCGTCGAATAGGTTCAGCTTTTACCACGCAATCGTGGTTCACCAACGAGTCAAGCACTTCCAGTACAGATACGAGATGGAGGAAATATTGAATTAGCGTCGTGGTTGGGGCCTGGGGGCGATATGAAGCTTATCGGGTGTGCTTCAAGTTGTTGATGCGATCTTACAATTTCACAAGGTATGTCATAACAGTCCCTGAATGCCAATTTTGCGTCCTCTATCGTCTCTTGCTCCGAATTTCATTAACCGAAGATCCACTGAAGCCGAATATGTCGTTGTTGGATTGAAGGGAAGTTGGAAACGTGATTTTGACGGGGTAGAATCGGGACAGATCTCACTTCGCACGGGATAGGGGAAACTCGGGGACACTGGCGCTTCTACGTATACCTCCTACTATCAACGTCATTGTCGTTGGGTAAGGATAGCCTGCAAACAGCGCACGACGCACGGAATTTATCCATTCGAAGTGCCTGCAAAGTGGCGATTCCAAGCTGGCTTCATCATCTTATCGCATGCTCGTTCCCCAGGCCGGCGGCTACGCTTCTGGTCCCGGTATCACATCCTTTTCTGCTCATCCACCCACTACAAATTATATTTCGGGTCCCAGCACAAGCAGCGCCACTGCAGCACCTTCAACACCTGTTCCGGCACCACGAACGTCTTTCAGAGCACCGGCTCATAAACATGCACATCATCTACACTCTATCCCACCTCGGGAGAAGAGCACGCGGACTCTTATCATCGATCATATGTTATGGGTACATGGTGCGTAGTAATGTAAATATTGCGTTGCTTTGAAGATTAATATAGAGCTGCAGGAAGGACTAGATTCGCTCAGGCCCGTGCCGAGCTCGGAATGACTGATCGGACTGGGGGACCATCTTCTCCCAATTATTCTCATAGACGTCGACCGGAAAACTACGATGAAGAGGCTGAAGAGAATAGCGAAGGAGAAGACGTTGTGAAGCTCAAAGCAAGAGCAGGGGATCCCCACAATCCTCACGAGAACGATGAGGATGATCGAATGAACTCACAAGACCTATCGCTGGCAAGAGCCCTCAGACTTCGAGCAGAAGGTCTCGAGAAGGTCGTCACCTCTATGCTCGGTCAGCTTCCCACAGAACATCCCATCGACAACAATGAAATGTGGACACCCCCTAATTCACCACACTTAGACCCCAGTAATCGCACAAATCGCCATCAACATACCCTACCCAACGGCGTACGCCTACGACTAGCTCTCGGAACAATTATTAACGACCTCTTTGCACGACAAGCACCCCCACCAGCATACCGACACCAGATACAGGTTAAATCACCATCAGACCCATCCACTTCAGAATCCCCATCCACCCATTTCCTAAGTCACCTGCCCATAGCACTGACATCGCTTCATACTATTTGTGCCGCCTATTCTTTCCCTCCCTCTGCAACAAATACCCCGGGCTCCTCATCGAGTTATCCCGGCTTTACCCCACCAACTGTAAGCCAAAATCCACCCTTCATTTCCCGCGTATCTTATCTGAACCTTGTTCGGCAGCACCATACTCGCCTGTTGCCCACACCAAGCACCCGCACCCGATCTTTATATAGCGCCGGAGCCGACCCGAGCACTGCGAACTCTCCTCCCTCATTACGATGCCCACGTCATCTCCACACAGGCTGCGAGATATGCGTCGAGGCCAAAACGCCTGCCCCCGGAACTCAGACTCGGGGTCGGGCAAGCTCGTTTGGAGATTACAGGAGCACCCAGAATAATGCATGGAGGGGAATGCCCGGTGGTGTCGGCCCTGGTGGCGGGGGCATCACTGGGTGGCAAGATGGGAGTGGCATTGGCTCCGGCCTCCTCCGCTCTGGCTCTGGCGACCGCGGGAGCTGCCTGCGCCGCAAATCAAGCGCAGCAGAGGAAGACGGAGCGTTTGGCTCTGGATCTGGCAATACCAAGCTGTCGGAGCTGATACCCCGCTTCATCAGGCTGTCGGCGCTGGTTGCTGTCGAAATGGCTATGGAAGCGAAGGACGAGCGGGAGGCGGAGGACTCGGCTATGTTGAGAGAGGAGGTGCCCGACCAGTTCGACGTTAGTGATCAGGAGTGGGCACGAATGCAGCGGCAGCGCCAGGATGAGTTCTCCCCGCTTCCTCGTCCCATGTCGCCGACGACGGAGCGTGCCGTGGCTCAGGCACAGGACAAAGCGTACGACCTTGCACTGCGGCCGACACGGGAGTGGTACCTCCTGTTGGGTGGCCTCCTAACCCGAGCTGTCCTGGAGGGTTACTTGACGGCTGGTTGGAGGGATTCGCAGGCTGTAGAGTGCTTGCTGACGGTTGGCCTCGGTATGACCGAGAATGCCCCAACCGAGGAGAAGGCAGACGAATTTGAAGAGTTCGATCCCGATGGCCTGCCAAGTCTCCAAGAAGCCATGAAACTCTTGTTTCCGACGCACTCCTCTCAACGCAAGGGCCAGGCGGAGGAGGAATTCACGATGGAGATGCGAGAGAGACTCAGACGGGTACGCATTATAGCTTTCTTAAAGATCCTTTTTGACCCCTTTTCTAGTTTTATGACATTCCTGCTTCCACACCGGATTTGTCCACGCATATGGAAGATCTAGCCTGGCAATACCCTGCAGAACCCGTGGAGAGAGCTGCCCTCAGGTTCTGTGAGGCAATCGCCAGATGGCGAGGAAAGCCAGAGCTTGAAACGGTGAGTCCCGTTTCCTTGCGCGCCATGGTGCCTGCTTATGTACCATGCGGCAGTACAAGAAACCTACACAGCATTCTCACAATAATCCTCAGGCTCCTGGACCGTCCTCCCTGTCGATTGAATCTCTCGTCCATTCCAACCCGCCCACGCCGGTCTTGGCAAATGCACGTACCAGAAACCCAGCACGCCCGAGGCGACTCCGCAGGAAGCCTTCTATCGATGTGTATTTCTCTCAGCCTTCCTCTACCTTCCAGGACACCTCATGGAACCCGAACAAGCGCAGGCGATCTCCTGAGGCCATACGCCCCAGCCCGTCCAAACGACCGAACCTTGGATGATCTGGACGATACCAGCTCTCGTCCTTTCGCTCGTCGGTCACCTGTGCTTTGGATGTATTTTTAGCAACCCGGTTGTCTCTTGTCTCGTGGAAGCATTGTCGTTCATTGTATCATTTATCCTTATTGGACTCATTATAGGCATACCCGCAGATGGTACCACTTGCCCTAGTTGTATATGACAGCGACCAATTCAAGCCCCCCCCCCACACTCAGCCCATACGATTGTCTGAGGCGTATTTACATGTATATAATGATTAGAATTGCAGGACTTGTCCTTAGGAACGCCAGTTTCTGGAAAGTCTCCCGATGTCCGCAAGCTATGCGCGTCGGCGCCTCACCCAGTGACGTCGAGGGAACTACTCAAAGTTATCTACTGCGTAGCGAGTGTTCCATGCACTTGGGAGAGGGAGGCATGCTCCCCCCATTCCATTATTCTGTCTCCGAATAGGTGTGGACCTCGATAAAAGGTGCGTGAGGATGTGCCCAAAGGTGAAGGGGGATCATTCCATCAGTATACAGCCCAATAGATGCTGTCGACGATCCCACCTAGCGACGTTGTTGGAACTCGTAGGCATACGTAGTTGTTGAAGAAAGGATTATAATAGTGACCCAACAATGCGGTCGAAATGGCACGTTATAAGAGCAAACACGAGCTCGAGGGGTTGCACGGCACTGGCTGTTGTCGATCATATGCCAGCAGCCATATGAAAGCAGCTCCCGTGGTACGACCGATACAGTGCTGTGGAAGGAAAACTGGAGGAAGGAATTCCTCCGAAGACACACTGGGCCGAACTCCGAAGCGCTGTTATCCGATCTTCTATCCTTTTCCAGTTTATTCTTCACGTAAAGATCGACAAGGTCAAATATGGCGTCAAAGGCACCCCCCATCGCTGGACTCACCTGGGTTAACAGCACAGCGCCACCACTCTCGATCGCGAAGTTTCCTTAGCTTGGTTTATAAAAACCTGAACATCTGACTCTAATGTTCGGCTGCTGTGTAGCAGGGCGCTTGCTTCAAACAAACCTTACCCAGGTTGACGAGACTCACGCGTATTTCGAACTTCCGGCCGCGAGTAGTATCAATCATCTGACGGTTTTCTTGCTTGGGACTGGTGCGTTGCCCGGCTGTGGATCTGTTATACCTATCGCTGATTGATCTCAATAATATTTCAGTTCCGTTTCCTGAAGGCTATGGTGCAACTGTGCACTTCTTTTGGCCTGGAAAAGGTTTTCAGTTGCTTGGAATGTAAGTTTCTCCGTCGTAATAGCTTCTTGACGCGTCCTGACCCCGTTGTCGATCTGTAGGCTATCAAACGAGAAGCCATCCGCAATATTTCGCCTCCGCGGATCCTTTAACCAATCAGGCTCGTCCTCTGCAGCCCATACCGCTTTCTCGTCGGCAGGGGTTTCTACACTTCCCGGCGTGAACGACGTTACGGCGGTCCTTGGATTGGCGATCGAACCTCTTCCACAAATACAGGCCGAAATCGCAGCTCTCCCTCAGTCAATTAGCAAAGCATCTTCCACACCACAACAAGACGCGACGTTGCTCGCCGAACGTATCGTGAAACATCTGTTCAATTACATCTCAGGCTTTACGGGAGGGAGCACAGTGTCGCCAGATATGGTTTTGCCAATGAGTGTTTTCGCAAAGTGGTATGAGGTGTTTTTGGGGAAGGTGAGGGCTGGAGGCGTTGGTTTCTTGGAAAGGACGGAATAAAGGGCCTCAGCGTGTATTCAATGTCATATCTGTACTTTTAGATCGCGCCTTACGACCAATACCTATCAAGAATTCATGATATTCATGGGATGGACCACCGGCCTTTGAGCTCTTCACGCACGGCGGCATTTCGACGCGTTTGGTGATCATTTGTCGCGTTGCGTTGTAGCATAGTATCTGTAGAATGTTCAAGTATACAACCTAACAACTTCAACAGTTACAGCCTCCACAGTCACAACCTCCACAGCCTCCATCACAACTCCCGCAACTTCCATCGCAGCACAAAAAGCACCCGCTACAGTCAAAATTGCAATTGCAATTGCTACAATCCGCTCGCCAGCCCTTCGTTTGGTGCTTTACTAAAAATGTTCAACCGTTAGCCTGAGAACGCCACGCGTTTATTGACATACGCACCATAGACCACAGTCATGACGACGAAAAGGAGCCCAAAGAGGATGGCAGCTCCCAACCCACTCGCGCATAGGGCTCGACGAGCATGCAGTATATCGGAATTTGATCGACCCTCGAAGCCCACGATCATCACGCCTACAGGTCCAGCAGCGACACTGGCCGCAAATATTACGAGAGAAGCCAGAAGGGTGATGTGTCTATACCATCTTTTACTGGATGACTTGTCTTCGACGAGGGTGATCAAGATAATGACCCAACCGAGCATGCACTGGCCACCTATGAATCCGGCGAGTGCAGAAAGATAGAGCGGTGCTTTATACTCATCTTCGAGGCGATAAGCAACTCGGAGCAGGAAATGACCGAATACCAGACAGGCTGTTGCGATTGGAGGAGTCAGAAGCGCCTTGGCGATGCCTATATGGGCACCGCGGGCGGCTCGTTGCTGGAGTTTGGCAAGTATTGGCCAGTGACTGGGAGGTTTTTGAGTTTTGAGATCCTGTTGGTCAGGGAGCTCGGCGTATTCTGCCGCATAAACCATTGATTCTCGCGTTTCGGGTTGGAGAGAGATGGGAGGGTATCTTGACTCCGACATGGTTCCCTAACCTATTTCGCTAACACAATGTTTAAATGAATGTCCAGAGAAGCGCTGATATCTACTCACGTTTTACCCACCGATGGGGCGAAGAAGACGAGACTATAGCGTAGTTGGTAACGTAGAGCAGATCGATTTTCATCTAATGGATACGGTGGCTGTGTCATGTTAAGAGTAAAGCGATTCCACGCGGTTCTAAACCAAAAATCAGTAACCTTGAGAAACTTCATTTTTCCTTTTTACCAGGACTGGTGGTTTAACTTTTGTGTCGAAGTGCCCGTGGAGGGAACAAGGTATGCAGAAACGTTGCTGAAGGAAGGCTTTGATGGGACTGATCCCACGCTGCTGATGCCTCAAGCTTCTCGAAGAGTCCTGACAGCTGCGGCCGACCTTCGCTGCTACCCATCTCGTCGGGCCTTGGGAGCGTGTATTCACTACACAGGATATAGTCCGATGCGGCTGCATCCTAACGTACAGGCTGAAAGGGCCACCCATAGTAGTACACCTTCAAGGTGTCCTTTCTTTCCTGGTAAGCGTAGGCGAGGGCGTCGACGTTAGCGGAAATTTTACTTTCGACGTCGACGCGTAGGCTATACTAAGGCCTTAGTAGTAAGCCCAAGAGGGCGAAGCAAGACCGCACGCGTTTCCAAGTCTTGTTTCACAGGCGTGAGGAGGCATTATCGATTTATGCAGGCTGCCGAATTCCAGTCTGCTCATGTTGTCTTCAACGATAGTTGGTCATTGGCTGGACAGGTCTGAAAAGTTGAGAACAAACTCTGAACTTCACGCGAAAGTCCGAGTCACAGTTGGAGACGGCAGATACACGTGACTATCTAGATTTTACTGGGACCACACCTTGGACGACGTCGACAAGCACGCATCGACTGGATTTTGTTTTTCTGGCAATGTACCGCCCTCATCGCACACCACAGCCTCCGCCTAGCATAAAAGCATTTTCTCGCAATGCCGCCGAAAAAACCACAACCTCCAGCTTCAGGTTCCAAAGTCAAGGATGACAAGGAATGTCTTCAAGATCTTGTGTTCCGGTAGAATATAATACTACCTCGTTACTCATCACTTGCAGACCTTGGGCTTGAAGAACGTCAGTGGAGGTGCCCACACTTCCCTGGGTGAACGACGTTACGGCGGTCCTTGGATTGGCGATCGAACCTCTTCCACAAATACAGGCCGAAATCGCAGCTCTCCCTCAGTCAATCAGCAAAGCATCTTCCACACCACAACAGGTTGCTCGCCGAACGTATCGTGAAACATCTGTTCATTTACATCTCAGGCTTTACGGGAGGGAGCACAGTGTCGCCAGTTATGGCTTTGCCGATGGGCGTTTTCGCAAAGTGGTAGGAAGTGTTTTTAGGGAAGATGAGGGCTGGAGGCGTTGGTTTCTTAGAAAGGACGGAATAATGGGTCTCAGCGTATATTCAATGTCGTATCTGTACTTTTAGATCGCTCCCTGCAATCAATACCTATCAAGAATTTATGATATTCATGCGATGGACCACCAGCCTTTGAGCTCTTCACGTACGACGGCATTTCGACGCGCTTGGTGATAATTTATCGCGTCGCGTCGTATCATAGTATCCGTAGAATGTTCAAGTATATAACCTAACTTCAACAGTCACAACTTCCACAATCACCATCACAATTCCCGCAACCTCCATCGCAGCACCAACAGCATCCGCTACAGTCACAATCGCAATTGCAATTGCCATTGCTACAATCCGCTCGCCAACCTTTCATTCGGTGCTTTACTAAAAGAGTTCAACTGTTAGCCCGAGAATGCTACGCGCTTATTGACACACGCACCATAGACCACGGCCATGAAGGCGAAAAGGAGCCCAAAGAGGATGGCAGCTCCCAACCCACTCGCACATAGGGCTCGACGAGCATGCAGTTTACTGGAATTTGATCGGTCCTCGTAGCCCACAACCATCACGCCTACAGGCCCAGCAGCGACACTGGCTGCAAATATTACAAGAGAAGCTAGAAAGGTGATGTGTCTATACCATCTTTTACTGGATGGCTTGTCTTCGACGAGGGTGATCAAGATAATGACCCAACCGAGCATGCACTGGCCACCTATGAATCCGGCGAGTGCAGAAAGATAGAGCGGTGCTTTATATTCATTCTCGAGGCGGAAAGCAACTCGGAGCAGGAAATGACCGAATACCAGACAGACTGTTGCGATTGGAGGAGTCAGAAGCGCCTTGGCGATGCCTATATGGGCACCGCGGGCGGCTCGCTGTTGGAGTTTGGCAAATATTGGCCGGTGACTGGGAGGTTTTTGAGTTTCGAGATCCTGTTGGTGAGAGGGCTCGGCGTATTCTGCCGCATGAACCATTGATTGTCGTGCTCTGGGCTGGAGAGAGATGGGTGGATATCTTGAGTCCGACATGGTTCCCCAACCTAGTTCGCTAACTTGCAAGCGGTTCAATGAATGTCCCAGAGAAGCGTTAATAACCACTCACGACTTACCCACCGATGGGGACCAAGAGGAAGAGTCTATAGCGTAGTGCGTAAGAAAGGTGGGACTTGAGGAGTCCGGACTGCATGCTGCGGCCAACTCTCCGCTACCTATCCCTTCGGGCCTTGGGAACGTGTAGACGTTACTGTCTGATGCGGCTGAGTACTGACATGGAGGCTGAAAGGGCCATCCATAGTAGTACACCACGGTGTCCCCTGATCTTTCCTGGTAAGGGTAAGCCCTATTATAAGTAGGGCCCAAGAAGGCGAAGTAGAACTGAACGCGTTTCCAAGTCTTGTTTCAAGGGCGTAAGGCGGGCATTGTTGATTTATGTAGGCCGCCGGGTTCCAGTCTGCACATTATATCTTCAACGATAGCTGGGCATTGGCTGGACAGGTCTGAAGAGTTGAGAACGAACTCTGAACTTTACAAGTTTAACCGTGACGCAAACTTGAAAGTGGACAGCAGATACACGTGACTTCTTAGATCTGACCAGGACAAGTGCCGACCACAGACACGACGACAAGCACGCATCGACTGGATTTTGTTTTTCTGGCAACGTCCCGCCCTCATCGCACACCACAGTCTCTACCTAGCATAAAAGCATTTTCTCGCAATGCCGCCGAAGAAACCACAACCTCAAGCATCAGGATCCAAAGTCAAAGATGACAAGGAAAGTCTTCAAGATCTTGTGTTCCGTTAGAATATAATACTAACTCATCACTTGCAGACCTTCGGCTTGAAAAACGTTAGCGTTTTAATTACCTCCATTTCGAAATCCACTGATGATCGTCACAGAAAAATAAATCGGCGAAGGTCAAGCAGCAGGTAGCCCAGCTGCAAGCGCAGGCCGCCGTGAAGGGCAAGTCGCGCGAGACTGTCGAGAAGGAGAAAGAGAAGGCATTGCGAGAGAAGGCTAAGGCGGATGAAGAGAAGCGGAAGAAGGAGGAAGCCGCATTGCTTAAACCTGTCTTGACGCAGAAGGTACCGTTCGGCGTCGACCCGAAGACAGTCCTGTGCGTCTACTACAAGGCGGGGCACTGCGAGAAGGGAAATAAGTGCAAGTTCAGCCACGATCTCAATGTGGGGCGGAAAGTCGAGAAGAAGAACTTGTACGAGGATAGTCGGGAGGAAAAACTTGCGGGTACGTCTGGTTTACAGGCTTCGGACTCGTCAATGAATTCTTGTCGCAGATACTATGGATACTTGGGACGACGAAAAGCTCCAAAAAGTTGTCCTATCCAAAGCCGGCAACCCCAAAACTACCACCGATGTCTGTCAATCTCATTCCGCCGGCTGTCCACGGCTGACCTTTCCTCCAGATCGTTTGCAAATACTTTATCCAGGCAATCGAGTCTATGAAGTAGCGACTTTTTGATCGTTTCTCTGCCCCATACTCACCGATTTCCACAGGTTTGGTTGGTTCTGGGAGTGTCCGAATGGCGAAGCGTGCCAATATCGACATGCCTTGCCTCCAGGCTTCGTGCTCAAATCTCAAAAGAAAGCATTAGAGGATGCAGCGAAAGCTAACGAGATCAGTCTGGAAGACTTCCTCGAAGTCGAAGTTCGTCACTCGTTACCTCCTCGATTTGTGCACGCGACTTATCATGCACTGTTGTTCAGCGGCACAAACTTGGTACAAACTTGACACCAGTGACACCGGAAACCTTTGCAGTCTGGAAGAAGACACGCATGGACAAGAAAGAGGCGGAGGCCGAAGCTATGCGTAAAACGAAGGATGCTCAGAACGCAGCAGGCAAGAATGTCGGCATGAGCGGGAGAGACCTGGTAAATTTTTTACTTCATTGAAAGGAATAGGGGCTAACTTCTTTCTTTTCACAGTTCCAATACAATCCCGAATGGTTCGCAGACGAAGACGACGATGCCGAGGACTGGGATCTGGACAAGTACAGGCGCCAGAAAGAAGAGGAGGATTTGGAAGCAGAGGAACTCAGAATCGCGGAACTTTCTCTGGAAGGAGGGTACCACGAAGGGGACGCCAATGGCAGCGGTGGTGGACAGGCTGCAGAAGAAGAAGCTGCATAGGGGGGACAGATGAGCTTCCAAATCTTCTCATGATGTACAATATATATCACACAAGCCCATACCACATACCACACGCTAAATAAAGTCTATCCAAAACAGCCTAATGCTCAATCATCTTCGTCGTCGCTTCCGTAGTTGGCGAGGTTGAGGCCAGTGGGAGCTGGTGCAGGGCGCGCTCGAGGTTTTTCGGGAACGATGTTGTTTCGCTGTCTGATCTGTGCGAAATATTTGAGACCTTCTAGAGTGTCGGCACTCAGTAGGCCGGACGGCTGTGGCGGCGCCTGAGGAGGTGGTGTTGCGTCTTCTTGCTCCACCCTTCTCCTTTTCGAGTTGGGCTGTTCCTCATCGTCGTCCCCATCATCCATTTGATCTTGCACCTCGAGGCCGTCCTCGTCAAGCACGTCCCCGTCCTCCAAAGCCCGCACGGCTCTCATGGCATCCACTATACGCGGATCCATTTTTGCCTTGATGACTTCCTGACCCATCTCCTCCAGCCGCCGCTTTTCTGCCACCTTTTGAACAGGGTTAGGATCCTCCGTTGCCCACCGCACGTTGAGAATTTCGTCGTTGTCGAGGGACTGGCATGCCATCGCCTCCTTGGCGAACTGGGCATGTATTTCGTGCTTGTATGTTACGAAAGCGACGCTGCGATATTGCAGAATTTTGACGGCCCAAGTGCTAGCGGAGTCGTCTTTACGAGGACGCACACGTCAGAGAGTGCCTTCACTGAATGTCATGGCATACTCACCGCGTTCGATTTCGCCCCACTCTTTGAAATGCCGCATGACGACTTCCTCAGTTTCCAGCCCGTTCCCGGTCTCCTTTATACGACCCACGTAGAGGGTACGATTCTGTCGGTTGAAACTTCCAACACCACCCATGTCATCACGATAGTCGGCAAATTTGTCACGGGCAAAACAGTCCTTGGAACTGTCAGGGAGGGTATCTGATGGATCTGGGAGCGTATGTCGGTATTCGCACTCCCAGCCGTAAGGGCAACAGCCACGGGCAAAGAAGAGACAGGTGTATTTCATCCCGGTCGTGTTTGCGCGAGTCAGGCCAGAGTCGCGTTTGATATTGCATCGGGTTTGTGACTTCACTTTGCTGTAGAGACATTAGAGTCAGTTATGGATAATTATGAGAAGGAGTAAATCAGCGTACTTAGAGTAACTGTCCTCTCGGTCACCACCAGCCCATTTGTTGTACCAGATATCTTTAAACCCGTTAGCTGCTTTGTTTGATAAATGAAGCCAACGGGAGACGCACTGTATTCCTTTCCCGTCTGCGGTGTTTCTACCTTTTCCACCTCCCCGGGTTTGACTTGTTTCCTTGCCGGCTTTAGCTTCTTGGCTTTGGGTTTTACTGCCACAACCGTTTCTGTGCCGTTCGCCGCCATGGTTGTTAGTTCAGAGATGGGTGTGATGCCTTGTCACAGTGTGACTCTAAACCGAACCTCGCGCAAACTCCCTATTTTCTATCTCAAATTCGATGTCCAAAGGATATATAGCTTTTTTGTGCTCCTGCTGGGTTGGAGGAGAAAATTTGAGTAGATAGCTTCGAGGACGAGCGATGAAGAAAATATTATGGCTCTCTATGTTTATATGCTCATGTTTGCCGAAATCTTCTCTTGACCCTTGCACCACGAGGTCAACGTTGACCATGACGGGGAGCGACATCTTTTGTTCGCGTTGAGCCTTATCCAGACGCGTTGTTCAATGGCCGAAACACTTTTGGCCATACTTCTCGTCACCACTTCTGCGACAGGGTCGAATCTGGTTTATCGGTGGCCACCTTTACCTTCAACGGCTCCAAGGTTGAGCAGAGCTCGACCGACAGAGGACGCTTCTCAATTAGACAACCCATGGAGAGCTTCGCACTTCTCTGACGCAGCTGCTGAATCCATTCCACGTCTTTCCAATTCCGGAGGAGGGTTAGATGTTGATGATGCATGGCAACGACCTAATACTTTGAACGATGGATCGTTCCCTAACTCACCCTCAACGTCCCATCCAAACTCGGGCAGGAATTCACCTTCAAAAGGTGGCCGATTTCGTACGGACAAACCACATATTCTTCACGAATATGACCACCTTTTCGGCTACTCTTCTGACTTCCTAGCCGGTCTGCTCTGCCCACATTCTTCCATGTGTCATCAGAAGTTCGAACTTCTGGTCGACAACCTTGCCTTTATTGGCCATCCAGTTTGTGCAGAAGAGGACGATATCTGGAGGTTCAAACCAGAGAAAGCGAAATCTGGGCCCCGCGGCAGGGAATCGAGGGTCGGCACATCAGTCAATGCGCCCAGGACATCGGCCAGCCCGGATACTCGGCCAGCATCTTCTGAAAAGGTCCCCTCCCCAAATGCTTGGCTGAACAAATTTCATTTTGTCATCGTGCTCGACATACCCGACCCGTCTTCTTCAGCATCGGGTAATGTCTCGAGATATTTTGAAATCATCTATGAGCAGGTGGCCTTCACCGTGACGGCAGTCCTCTTTCAAGAGCAGGTGATCTCGAATTTTGTCGAGACTGAGTGTGAGATCCTCGGCTCCCTGAAGGATTCATGCATCTCCAAGGGTACGCCCTCGAAATATTGTACAGATATCGCTGCTTATTTTCCTTCACCAGGGGAATCGTTTGAAAGTTATGCAATGCAGGCGCTTGAGGTATCCTCGATTGCACCCGCGACGAAAGCCTTGTACGAAGCCATCAAAGCGTCAGAGATGGCCTACATAACAATACACAACTTACCTTTGGAAGTCCAACTCCCGCCATATCTAGACTCCTTACTTCATAGTGAAGGAGAAAGCGACCCGGATTTTTCTCGCTGTTTTAACGACGATGAGGAACAGACCTGGAATGAAGACATGAAACTCGGTTGGAAGCTATCATCGCTTCAACCTTGGAAAAGTTTGTTACTCTTGGACGGACGTAGCGGCCTGGACCCGAGTATGAAATTGAGAGGTTCACAAGTCAATCCAGAAGACAGAACACTTGTTGAGGGACTCGTACGTTTCCTCGAAACGGCTTCAGTTACATTATCGTGAGTAGCCCTTCTAAATACGACCTGCTTTATAATATTAATTCATTCCCTTTTTAGCCTTGCGGATATGGCCAGTTTATTGGATTGGGATTTGAATTTCCAAGTAATGCCCACAGTTCGTTGGCTAGTCCAGCATCGAAGAGCAAAGATTGTCGACATCGTGCATGGCGGTTTGAAGTCTGTCTTCACCCTACCAACTAAGTTCGAACGCCCGTTAGTGTTCACTTTTCCCCCCCAGCGCCACCCGGATCTAATCATTCCCTTTAGACTTGCCGAACTCACCGCCGAATTCGACAGCCACTTCGATCACCCCTCTGTGCCCTCTTTACCTGTCATCCTCGCCAAAATATCCTCCGCAGCGTCAAAACAAACAGACAATCATTTCTTCGCTTCCGTGGTCCAGGACAAGGATCACATAGACATATATCACGACATTGTCCTGTGGATGCTCAAGCGCGACATGCTCATTACACTCCACCTGCGCATTCGGGTAGTGGCAACTCGCAAGCTGAAATTGAAGGTTAGGATAGCCAGGGCAACAGCTCTCGCGAGAAAATCCGGGACGCACGAGCGCCTTCGCCGGGAACTACTACAGGAGTTGGAAGGCGGCCCGGACGATGACGATGATTTGGACCTATCACCACCCTTGGGCACGCCCTGGTTGCCGATGTCACCCAAAGCTGCTCATAGACACTCTAGGAATCAATCCAGAACTCAGTCCAGGGATCAGTCCCCTGATTTTGGTGACCGCGAGCGATTCGGATATTCTGAGACGGATGGTGGCGGCACTGGCGGTAGTGAGAAGAAGGGCACGGATGAGGATGGGTCGGATGAACTGGACGATCCTGACTCGGGCTGGGATACAGCTGAGGATCATCTTCGGCCGTCCATGATCAGCGATCCTGGGAGAGCCACGTTGCTGCAGCGTCGATGGCTGGCAGCTATGTCTGATGGAAAGGACCCAATCGTCGCCAAGAGATTCAAGTTGTGAGTCCTTCTAGCTCTTCATCTTCTTCGGGTTGTTGAGGTCTTCCATCAGTATCAACCAATACTTTGACGGGAAACGATGCGACGATGAGATTCTCTATCATGCCGACATTTCGAGAAAGCAGCTTCGGGAGGTGTTGCACCACTATGAAGAATTTGTGGGTGGCAATCCATCGTTAAAAACCTTCACTGATTTTGTGCAGCTCCAAACTTTCTTGCACCCTTAGCTTTTCACCGTTCATCGCAACTGTCGCTTTTATCATATACTCGTGTGTCCCACAAAATAACTTGTCAACCCGCAGTGATTTCAATAAATTCCAATGATAGGTATTACCCTGCCAAGATCTCATCCTTATGCACCCATCCCAGCAGCCTCTCTGCCTTCCCGCAGTCGAAAAATCCCTCGCTTCCACTGAGGGACTTTCCATCCTTGATGGGAACGTCGGGAAAAAATTGTTTCCTCAAATTCTCGTTGTCCAAATTCGACGCGACGGTCGGGGCGGCAACCAAGAACGCCTCATGTCCAACCCAGCCGGACTCATGCGTGACCGCCAACAGGAACGCATCAGCACCGGAGTCTTCCTGGACATAGCCCCACAGGTCATTATACCGGCGAGCAGGATCTTCGTGGTTGGCCAAATCACGATGAGGAATGGACCAGGAAAGCCTTATACTGGCGATACGCATGGACGGATAGCGTCGTACGATTGATGAAGCCTGCAGTTCGGCGATTCTGCCATGTTCAAACTGTCAGAGTTGTGTTCGTCCGTAAAATTTATGCACTTACTGTTTGGAAAGCCCGTATGGCTCGTCAGGGTTACAAGGGTGCTCCTCGTCAATTGGGAAATAGTCGAAAAAACACTGCTGGGAGAAGGCCATCGTCAAGACATTCACGGATGACGCTTGTGCAATGCGGTTGATGCCCAACTATAGAAAAAAGTTTATCAACATCCGGTTCATCTACAAATGGTGGATGGATCTTACCTCCGCACAGGACCGAAGGATATTCCAGGAGATGATAACGTTGCTGAACGAACGGAAAGCATAATAACCTTAGCGATCACAACGCCACTTAGCCGATAGTAGCTGTGGCTTTCGTACCTATTGTGAGTCTTTACCCCGTAGTCACCGGGGTCGGGGAATGCCGCTAGCTGCACAAGAGCATCAACCCCTGCAAGTACCCTCTTAGTATCTTCATAGTCTTTGAGGTCTGCCTGGAAGAAAGTGAAATCGGGATGACTAGTAGAAGCGTCCTCTGGTCTTGGGCTGTAATCAACTCCTACCACGGAGTGCCCACGTTGCAGTGCGAGCTCGACTACACGCTTTCCGACGCGGCCATTGCTGCCAGTTACTGCAATCTTCATGGTGAATGGGGAAGCAATATTACGGGAAATCAAGTATAGGTTTCTATACATATAAGTCGAAGAACCTCGGATAATTGTCGGTGACGGCACAGGTACGCTTTCATCGTGATTCTTTGATTTGGACCAAGACAGCTTATCTCGGATAGATCTCGTACACGGTGAACTTCAGGTTTTGTTATGGCTCGTAGGGTGAGAAGCCAGAAAACGTCAGTCGCTTGAGCATTTTTGCGGCCTCGGAAAGTAAGGCGCCACTACTTCCACGCCCGGAATATCCACACGACCGGCCTCGCAGACGAGACATCTTCAAGCTCTCTGAGTCTCATGCCCCACACCCGGCGATCTGGGACCTTTGATTGCCGACGAAGCCACTGAAGCGAAGCAATCGTTGATCTTTCACCTTCTTTCACCTCGATCTGCTGCAGTTCCACAGGAGTTCAACCAGGTGAAATCTCGGGATGACGAGAAAGCCAACAAGTTCAAACTATCCTGTATCCTGTATGATCCGAGGGTTTCTTCTGACATTGGCGCCTCCGTCAACAAATTATCCAGGCGGACTTTTGGTTACGTATGGCAAGCGGGTGACTACGGATGAAATTCGTTCTGTACAACGAGATAATCCCGCACTGTAGAGTCCCATGAATTTTTGCACAGTTCAGAGAGATCAGAGCTCGCTTTGGCTTGTTATGTTCATATACGTTTATTATAACTGATCTAGCCTGCAGCTTCAGTAGCATAACACAAGTGCTAGAAGGAGTCTTATCAAAGTTTGACTTGCAAGAAATGTCTCAGTTTCTGGGGATCCTGGCCAATTCAAAACAATGCTGTTGTCTTGTGGCGTTTCCATGTAGACTTGTCGTGCAAATATGTAGATAGTCTAATCCAGTCCTTTCAGATTTGAAATCTCGCTGCTCTTGCCAGCATCGACATCTTATATTTATGTAGTTGTCATGAACTAAGAGTATTGTGAAGTTTGCAAGGAATCCTTGGCAAACCGATAATATGCGCAACAGGCGCAGATGGTAGCACTCCTCAGAAACTAGGAAAACAACCTTCGAGAACATGACTATATCTAATGTTTCCCATTAGCATCAGATCATCCGGCTCCCAATAGCATGCGATTTCCATTACCACTTATTCTCTCGGCTTGCGTGACCCTGTGCGCCACATACATATATTTATGTCTCCATCATTTTGGCTTATTGAACACAACCTAGAAAGTTGAAGCATCCAGCTTCTGCGACCACACTTTCGTCGGCTATACATGAGAGTAAGTAAATGAAGTGTCACCACGGAAATCCACTTTGTGTAGTAGGTGGTCATGGGTCTCTTAATAGTTTGAAAGTGGGTTCAGAGTTTCAGGTGGGTTCTCTAGGCTCTTCGGCAAGATCCGATCCCAGAAGAGTAATGTCCAGACTTCGAAGACTGACCTGCAATGAAGAAAGGTTGTTGCAAATGCAGTCGGACTTTGCCCGCTTTTAAGCATTTGCGATCTGGCACGACCTCGGACATTCATTGTATTTTTTTTTTACGTACCCCACCATTTCAATGGCTCCCATCACAGTCCAGGACATAGAAGATATCCTTGCAGCTACTATCAAGCGCTGGGAATACGAGTCAGCCAACTTCCACGCCCGTCCGGAGCTCATGCATTATCCACTTACCGATGTTCACAGGATCACTGATGCTGCCAGGCGGTGGAGAGCGTGGGGCAACGACAACGTCGTCAAGGATTTCGTTCGACAGGTGGCCCTCAATCAACTCAAACGCCAGCTTGACAGAAACGAGCTGGAAGCTCAATACCTACGGGTTGATGTCGTGTATGCGCTCATGGAAGCTATGGTGATTGTGTCCGTTTTTCTGGCTGTGTGGTACTGTGCCGCTAACTGTATTGTGTCAAAGCTCAACCCTAATACCATGAAGCGCACAGTCCGAGACCTTCGCTGCAGAGCCCTGATGCGTCAAACGCTACAAGTCCATACTCAGAATAGTAGCCAGGCCTGTCGAACGTGAAATAAATACATGGTCACACCTTTCGTCCTGTTGCTGAGGAGAATTAGATGTTATTCTGATGGGCGCCGGTAGGCCAAAATACCTGTACATGTTCCTCGAGCCGTCCTGGGCTCGCTACCAATTGGTAACAAGTCTAAATGTAGCTTTGCCCGCCCACTGCCAGGAAGTTAGGAGGTTAACCACCGCGGCAATAAATTTGGCTCAAAGTGACGAAGCAGCCTGTTTGTTAATAAGGGAGGATCGCCATGAATAGAGTGGTCCAGCCTCAAGAGAAGGGTAGAACGGAAGAGCGTCAGCTGACCATGTAACCACACGGCTACGAGGCTCTACAAGGATTGAAGGAGGGGTTGTGAAAGCCTGCGAAAGCAAAGTAAAGAGTCAGAAAGGGTCAAATAAATAGTAGTTAAGCCCGGAGATGCGGAGAAGGGAGGTGGATGCGGTGTTACATGCGTCGAAAATCCGAGCGAAAGCAACCCGGAAAATCCGGGGATGTTATATCCATACGCCTTGAGAGTTGGGATGATAGGGTTCACCTTGATAACTCGTCATCCGAGGTCAAAGAGACGAGATTAACCCAAAGTTCCGAACGAGGACAACATCTATAAAGGGGGTAGATCAACTTATCATCCGAGGATATGTAGCCACTGGACATGCGAATGAGCATAGAGTTTGCATGGAGGGTCCGGTGTTCTGCCAAGGAATGTCAGGAGGCTGCTTTGACAGTAACGCAACCGAATCTAGGCGTGTGGATCTGCCTCCAGTTGCAATTCAATGGATGAAACAAGGCGACGAGAGAGAGAAAAAAACAGATACTCATACTTCTACAGTATATGTGGCAACAAACATGAGTGGATAGTGTCGTAAACGGATCTGTAGATGTAGTACATGGAGGCGGGCCACGCGAACGGAGCATACCATTAAATGTCGTCGATATCGACCTCTCCTTCATCACCGAACTCGAATCCGCACTCTCCGTCCTCCTCGCCGAAGGTATCGGTCTCGTTGATTTTGGCATTCTCTGGAAGCTCACCATACGCTTTCACTATGAAGAGGATGGATGTCAGGGTCGAGCACGATCGCGAGATTAGACGGAAGAACATACGATTTCGTGCCTCGTCGGCCGTGTATTTGACGATGACATCAGCCTTGTCGTCCTGGAAGTCACGCAGAGACAGAAGGATGATATCTCCCTGGTTGATCCAGACCTAGTCGCAACGATCGAGATAAACGCCAAAGTACAGAAGTCAGAACAAAGATAGGCCACACACCTTTTTGCGCATCTTCCCTCGGATGTGTGCTAACCGCTTCTCACCATCAAAGCACTGCGCCTCCAAACGCCCATTTCCGAGCATTTTTGTCACTTGTGCGTATTCCTGTCCGTCTTCTTTGAAAACCAGCTCGCGCTTATCGTCGTCGTTCTCGTTCTTTCCCCTTCTCCTGTTCTTTCCTCCCTATTCGCAGAAATGAGTTAGGCGAGTTCTCCTTTGATTGCCTCGTTTAAGGCTAAGATCGCATACCTTTCCCTTATTCTGTAAAATTTGAGTCAGCCCCTGTGAAATTTGTAAGATCTTGTGATCCTACCTTCGGCATGCTGGGCGAGTTGGTGTGTGTCCCTGCTAGAGTCGCTGTTCAGGCTTTTGAACGCGACTGCAGAAACTAATTGGCGTTAGGCGGCGGTGAAGGAGAGTGTTGTTGCCTGGCCTGCGCTGGATGATCTGAGTGTGGACTCATCGATGCCGGTGCCGCCAAGATCTGTTTGGTGTTGTTGGTCACCAAGCTGTACTTCGTCCCGATTAGGCGTTCACTTCTGACCCACTGTTGACTCCTGAAGATGGACGATGGGCAGCAGCGCACATCGCTCGATTCACTCTTGGCCCTCGGAGAAGAATTCCCGCACAACATGTTTAGTGTTCTCTCCAAGTTTCAGGATACAACATGCTGTGCATCGTTGAGCCTACGCGCCACGCGATTCTTCCTGAAGTCACCTTCTGTGCTTGACCACTAGTATCATGACATCCTGATATTGAGCTATTTATGCCTGTCGTCTCCGCAGAGAATATCGAGCTGGGCAGTGCTGAGTGCATTGCCCGTGCAGGCCGTGTTATACGCGTGACCCGTGGATATCTTGACTGCATGCTTACTGGTGTGCGTGTGATGATTCAAAGTGTTCTAGGTCTGTTCAGATCTTTGCATTCCAGGCTCGTTCAGGTTAGGAGGCCGTCTGTGACAATTCTCAGTCTCACGTCACTCCTACAACTTCTGACAGCTGGGTATTAAGGGGCCATGGACGCCGCCGCGGTGCGTTCTCACCGGCGGGATTATGGCATGGCTCCTTGTCTCGATCATAGCACCCGGTCGACAGAAGCTTGTGCTTTTGTGCTACATATGCCTACTTGACAGTGAACGTGGTCTCATAGTCACCCTAGGTCCAGCTGACGCTGCTACTCGGTCGTCGACCGCTGATATGATTAGGTTGAAATCGGATTCAAGCTTCCTGCCAGATTGATACCTACGTACTTTTAACTCCAAGTGTGGACATTCAACCCAGCACTTCCCCAAACATGAATTCCTTCTGCGGAAGCTATACAGAGCTATTCAAGTACTACTTCTGTGTTATTGTTATTATCGATTAAATACACAGGGTGACAGAAATTGTCACAACGAATTCTTCTCTATCAGAGAAGTCGACCTAATGAAGAGAGAAAAACACATAGATAACTTTGTGATCCGAAGTTCGAGGTATCATCATGGTGGTAGTACAACTAAAAGTACACGAGTACGGGAAAAGAGACACGTCTATGGTAATATGACAACAATGCGCCCAAGTTGGGCGCTGCTCAAATCGAACGGCCCATTTCTGAGGAGGCAGTGTAATTTCATAAATATAGACAATGACAAGGATAGGACTTGCATACCTTCGGATGGCCTCCTGCAGTTCGGGCTATCCTCGTCAACTCGAGGTCGAGCTTGACGCGAGACGTGTCGCTTCTACCGCTCGTGTGATGGTATTGACCTCAATATCAGGAACAGGTGCGTCGGGATACATTCTTTTGAGGTGACGGTATTTGCGTAAGGAATAGAGTGCAAGAGTTTCTATGAAACGAGACGGCAGTGTCCGTCAGTGGCGCCCAGCTAATCCGAATCGAACAAGAAGTTGCACACCTTTCTTGATGTAATCGGCCAAACGCAGTGCCTTCTCAATCTCCTCCGGGTCTGTCAAATGCCTGTTTTCTGTCCTCCTCAACCATGAGTATTCGAGCTCCACCAATGCAGTGTTGTTAGAAACCCCTCACTTTCGTACATTCTCCGTATCCTGCCATGAAAGTCGTACCTAGTCGGGATTAGTCGCGGAACGAATGATCGCGTGAGGACAAGGCCGAGTCAACACACGAAGGATCGGGGTAATCTCTCCCTAGCCTGTGCAGCTCCTTGTAGAGAGCCAGTGCGCGAAGACGTGCTGAATTGGATGCCATGTCCGAACCAGAAAGTCGAGCCTTGCGAGGGGGTCAATGCGAACCTGGGGCTGTGGGAAATTGTCACATTGTTTACCACTGGTCACATCGGCTGTACAAGTGGATTATTCTTGTCCATCTGCTTTTGAATAATTCGTTCTTTCCGCAGCCAAATCGTAGCTCATTGGGCTAGTCTGTGTTGTGATCTTCAGGACAGGTCGGCTGGATATTCAAAGATTCAAAGGGAACGATGCTCCGATCCGAGAGCCCTGGACCATTGGACGTAGGAACACTAGCTATTTTTAGATGAAAAACTGAGTCGCCAAACAATCTCTGGGCCTTGCAAGTACTTACTATGACACTTGTTGGGCAATTGCGGGACCTGAAAATTAAATTTCTGAAAGAACGTTGGAGGGTAGTTGTCTAAACACAATATGCAGGTGAGGTTTTACCGCGACTGGGAGCAGGTCACGACTCAACCAATTATCACAGCTGGCCATGCCAAAGGAGCGTCCTATGGCCACAAGCGTCCACACGCACCCGCACACGACTCAAGTTGAGGCAGAGGGTTCTCGGAGTCACCCGATCGGCCTTTCACGCACCCTTTCTCGAATCTTGACACAGGTATCCTTGGCTTGATACCAATGTCGACTTGATGGACGTCAGAATGATCGGCATCGAGACCAGATGAGAGTACTGGTCTCCTGATCTTGAAGACTTGAAGAAAAACCTGGCTAGGTTACGCACAATGGGAATACTTACTTTAAACTTCAGTATTCAATATTCAATATTCACGGCTTTGACCACTGTAACAGCCTCTACTAATCGCCACAAGTCCATTCTGGAAATTTGTTTGTAAAAATTCTGTTAACACGTTCAAAGATCCCGGAGGGCGATGTTCACCGCTAAGCGCCGCACGTTTGCTCTGGAGCTTGTGTGCCGAATGTGTTCCCCTGTGTTCCCATCCCGTCGCGCTGATTGTGACTGTCAGCCAGAGCACCGCATCAAAATTGATCATTCTGCCACACAGGTCGAGAGAGTTTGGTCAATACGGGGATAAGCTCAGTAACGCATCCAAGAAAGGCAATTTATCAATTCATAATATCATTGGCTGTGAGGGTATATTCCGGGGTCCTGTTCTTACGAACGTGCCAGGAACCGGGACATTGCACACATGGAAGAGGATGATCTCCAATCTCACGCCAAGCTGTATATAAAAGCCTACTCGCTTGGGAACACACAAGTGCTTCTACCTGCCTTCCCCCACCGAGGTCCTCTTCCCTTTTCCTCCTCGACAACTATCACAACGATGTCGAACCCCGAACAGGAGTCCCGAGAAGGATCAGTTGGTGCTGAGAAGGCCAACAATGTGGCCTACACAATCGACAGCCGCCGTCGCGCTGCTCTCCAGGAAATCGACGATGCCCCATTCAGGTATTTACAGCTAAATCTTCGATCAAATCGTTCCTGACCGTGGCGTAGCATGTTCCATGCCAAGGTCTGCTTGGTAGCCGGTGTGGGTTTCTTTACGGATGCGTGAGTGCTATTCATCTCGATTCTGAACTCGTGTACTGATATTTTCTCTTCAGCTATGATATCTTTGCTATCAACATCGCATCGGTCATGTTGGGCTATGTCTACGGCACTGGTTCCCCCCTGAAAAAGGCGGGTCAAAAGTTGAACAAGGCCCAGGACCTTGGGGTCAAGGTCGCCACTCCCGTCGGCACCCTCTTTGGTCAGCTTCTCTTCGGTTGGTTGGCTGATGTTGTTGGTCGTAAAAGGATGTGTACGTTTACTTCCCTCCTTTTGTCGATCTTACAGATTACTGACGCCCTTCCAGATGGTATCGAGCTTATGATCATCATTATCGCAACTTTCGCACAGGCTATGTCTGGTGGCGGTCATGCTGTTGGAATCATCGGTGTTCTTGTTGTCTGGCGTTTCCTGGTGAGTGAACAAGTGGCGCATTATCTCTGTTCTTTACTCATAAACCTCTTAGATGGGTATTGGTATTGGCGGAGACTATCCTCTCTCTGCCGTTATCTCTTCCGAATTCGCGTCCACCCGCATTCGCGGTCGCATGATGACCGCTGTGTTCGCTGCGCAGGGTTGGGGTAACTTCAGTGCGTCGTTTTTCTATCAAGCAATGAATTTTTTCTGACCTGCATCATTAGCTGCTGCCTTGATCGCGTTCATTATCGTCGCTGCGTACAAGAAGGCTCTCCTCAACGACCCTGACATCGACCACCCTAATCACGTCGATTTCATGTGGCGCATCCTCATCGGTCTTGGCTGCATTCCCGGTGTTATCGCTCTCTACTTCCGTCTCACCATCCCCGAGACTCCCCGTTTCACCATGGATATTGAACGCAACGTGCAACAGGCCACCGAAGATATCAAGAACGTCCTCACTATCGGCAACTCTACCGTTGATCCCGATGCACCCGTCCAGCGCGCTAACGCCCCCAAGGCCAGCTGGGCTGATTTCCGCAGGCACTTCGGTCAATGGAAGAACATGAAGGTTCTCATTGGTACATCATGGTCCTGGTTCGCTTTGGGTGTGTTCAACGTTGTCCAGACCTGAGTCCTGAGTGTCCATTCTAATCATTTCGGCTATAGATATCGCCTTTTATGGTCTTGGACTTAACTCTTCAATCGTTCTTACCGCCATAGGTTTCGGTACACCTACTGGGGGTGTCACGGGTACCCAGCTCGTTTACGACAACTTAAAGAACATTTGCATCGGAAATTTGATCCTTTCGGCTGGTGGCTTAATCCCCGGATACTACTTCTCCTTCATATTCATCGACCGCTGGGGACGTAGGCCCATTCAGCTCATGGGCTTCATCCTCCTCACCGTCCTCTTCGTTGTCATGGGTATGTGGCTGACGTTTACTCGGCGTCTCTCGATCTAATCTAATTTTCTTACAGGCTTTGGCTTCGACAAGCTTACCCACACCCCCGCTGCAACGAAGGGCTTCGTTGTTCTCTACTGCTTCGCCAATTTCTTCCAGAACTTCGGCCCTAATACCACTACGTTTGTGATTCCTGGAGAGGTTTTCCCCACCCGTTACCGTTCGACTGCCCACGGTATCTCCGCCGCAAGCGGAAAACTCGGCGCCATCGTTGCTCAGGTCGGCTTTGCGCAGCTCAAGGATATTGGAGGATCAAACGCCTTCGTCAAGCATATGTATGTCTCCCACTGCTTATGTTGCTGAATCTAAACTAATATATCGTTCCCAGTCTCGAGATCTTCGCTTTGTTCATGTTGACCGGTATCTTCTCGACGCTCCTGCTCCCTGAGACCAAGGGCTTGAGTCTTGAAGAGCTCTCCAACGAAGACCAGGACGGCTTCATCAAAGGTAATTAGAATTTTTTTCTTTTCTTGCCACTTCGTGGTATTGAAGTCATTCCGCCTCAGGGATTGTCGGAACCGCCGTCGTCAAAGATGGCCTTATCGTCACATCGAGAGCATCTTCCTGAAGATCAGGCGCATTCGAAAACTCCCTTGCCTCGACCTTCACATATCTGTAGTACCTAATTTGGATTTCCAGTTCTTTGCATGCCCCCAGTTACATACCAGTAGTAGTAGTATTCGCTCATCCATACCAATGACGATTATCATTCTTGTTTATCGAGAGACGCCAGTCTCCTCTCTAAAATGGTTGTGTTACATTGAGAGAATGAAGACCTCCTAAGTAGGAGACAGATCAAATACTTGCAAGCCCTCATAAGAAACCCAACACCCAACGAGGCACATACAGGACATGGTCAATATAGATTGTTTCGTGATATAAAAATGCCACACGCGCAGCCCTCAGGACTGGGCCTCCGTCTCCGAGCGCCGAGTCATAGGACTTCGAATCGATCTTCACACCCTGACATCGCGCATGGGCCCCATGGAACAACATTAGAACAATGTCCAGATCTAGGTACACAATACAACGGCATTTGCGAGCTCCGCAACCCCACACCCCCCTCACACTCGGCACATCATCACGGCTTATGCTTCTTTCGTCTTTTTCTGGAGAATGGAGAGCGCTCAGTTCGCGAATTTGAATAAGGATGAAGATCCGAAAGACCCACATAGCTGACAGCCTCAAAGTTGTACTTGATACCGGAGTCCGCCAGTTTGCGTTTGCGGTCATTCTGACGCTTGATGAGACGTTTGGCGGCTCGCGACTGTTCTTCCTCTGTGCGTTCCTAGAAGAGGGAATGGTAGCACGTGAGTAGGTGCTCTTAGCACGGCGATAAGAACCAAACCTTATTATGTTCGACGCGCGTGAGGCGATCCTGGGGAACGACTCTCCACTTCCGGTTCGCACCAACCCACAGCTCTGGATGTACTTCGTCTTTGGGAATAACTTTGCACCGCAGTATGTGGCCCGTGAGAAGGTAGTTGTCCATTGTTTCTGCGACAATTTGGGCGACAGAAGACGAATCAAACTCTACGAAACCGTAGTGTTTTGACCGGCCGGTCTGAGTGGGAACTCATCAGTATTTGGGAAGTGTTACACAAATATGGGATGTCATACCTTTTTATTTCTGGATAAACGCACACGAGTGACATTACCGAACTGGGAGAAGTAGCCACGCATTTGGTCTTCGTAAAACCCGTGGGGGACACGGCCAAGGTACAAGACACCTCGATCCTCGGTCTGGGGAAAAATTAGATGAAGAAAATGTGTTCATGTCGGCGAGAGCGTACGGGTTGCCGTTTCGCCTTCGCGAGCTTCTGTTGCACAGTTTTGTCGTCCTTCGCGATGGTAGGCAGTTTGGAAATGTCGAAAATGGATGGTTCGTGGTCCATAACATCTTCTTCATCAGACGAGTCATCGTCGTCCGTTGAGAAACCGTGCAGATCGGCATCCTCATCGTCCTCTTCATCAACTACAACCTCTTCAGCATCTTCAACTTCCTCTGGTGCAGGTGACGGGGACGGAGAAGGCTCCTTGGCCTTTTTCGATTTTTTTGAGGACTTTTCGGAGGATTTGGAGGCCTTCGATGGGGCTGACGCTTTGGAGGTGGCGGATATGGATTTGGGAACGGGCGCAGGTGCAGGTGCAGCTTTCTCAGGAACCTCGACGGCCTTTTCATGTCCACCTTTCGCTTTCCTCTTCTTTTGCTTCCCAGCAGAAACAGGCGCCTCAGGTGCAGGCGCCGGTGCAGGCGCAGACTCCGCTGATTTTTCGACGGCCTTCACGGCCTCTCCTTTTGTTTTCTTCTTCCTCTCGGCCTTGGGAACAGATATGGGTGCGGGCGCTGGTGGTGGTGGTGGTGGTGAAAATTCCTGGGGTTTTTCGGCCTCCTCTACAGCCTCTACCTTTCCTTTCCCTTTCTTTTGCTTCTTTTGCTTCACCGCCTCAGTCTTTGGTTCTGGAACGTCAACCTCGATCACTTTATCGGCAGAGGGTACAGGTGCATCGCCAATAGATTTTCGCTTGGACTTCCTGTCCTTTTTAGTAGTAGGCATCGACATGACTGTGTCAGATAGACAAGGAAAGAAAACAGACGAGCTGGAAACCTGGCGAAGACTGCAAGAAGATTTCGGAACAGAACTTTTGAAATTTCTTGATTGACGCCGAGTCGCTGCTGGTAAATAAAACACAACAACGCCTTCTCAAATGCCTCCACGATTCGTCAATCCTCATTTCCTTCCTGACTCCTCCATCACTGTGTCTAGAAGAGAGATCTATGCAGAAACTGAGGGTACGGATGATGAAGGCATTCTTAAACCCGATCCCCAGCTGGTCAATCAATTAAAGGAGCTGATTTACACTGTGTGGGACCCACAAGTCGACTACGAACCACGAAAGTCGAAACGAAGGAGGATTCAGTCACCGCCTTGTGTGCAAGAAGAGGTTCCAATAGGTACGCGCCTAAAAACGCGTTCCTTCCAACAAATAAGAATCTTCTCAATTTTGTTTCCAGCTTTTCGGCTTGTGTCCAGTACCAAGCCACCGCAGCCTATTTTGTTAAGACCGAAAACTCCTCCACCCCCAAAGTAAGCTGAGCGGAGAATCACTTCATCTTAGATCTCACTATATTTGGCAGAACACGCGAACCCGAGATAGAGGACAATGAAGAACAGGCAGCTCTTCGCGCAGAGCGCGCGAAAGCAATAGCAGTGGATGGATCATATATTCTCGCAGGAAGCCATGACGCCATGCCAGTATGTGTGGGTTTCCTCATTACCTTTCAATCATATGTTAAGCAGCTTTTAGTGCTTTACACGGACGGATAAACCCAAGCGAGTGAGGACAACTACACCGTTAGATTCGGCACCAGTAATAATGGCCGTTGACTTCGAGCAACCTCCACGATCGACGCGTCCACCGGTCCCTTCTTCTCTGCTCCAACACCACCCATATAACAACGGCCCAACAGCACCCTCACAGTCACGAGTGTCGGCTTCCCACTGCCCCGTTGTCGAAGTCACACCTATATCTTCAGTCGAATCCAATACGTCGAAACGGAGGCGAAAGAGGAAACAGACGAGAGATAGACCGACACCTGCCTTTTGGAGGCCAAACCCAGCAGTTGGTGGAAAATGCCTCGGTTATGCGATGGGATTTCCGTGCAGTATAGAGGCATTACAAAATGGGGTAGTTTTCACATCATATCCACGAGATACGATGCGGAAATTTGGACCTGCAGTATAGAAGATGATTTTCTTATAATAAGGCACAACGTATGAAGCATGAAAGGTGGGGTCAGTCATGTTTATTGAATATCTAGCCCTCCGTTATCATACGCAGCGTCTGCATATCGGGAATACAGCCCTTCTCCTCTGCCAGATATTTGACTATGTCTCTCGCATCACATTTAACAGCGGCTCTTAGCATCGCTCCATTAACAACCACCCTATCTTCGAACTTTCTCCTCTTCCGTTTCCCCGCCCCCGGAAGTTCCATATACGGGGAATCATCGCGCTCGATCAATAGTTTAACCAGACCAAGGTCCTTTTGTCGTATGGCGACAAATATCGCAAGGCAGTTCTTGCGCTGCGGCTCGGCGCCGTGTTTGAGCAATAATCGGACGAGGGGTACATATCTCGCGTGAACAGCCTTCGTTAAGGCATAGCCGTCATGTGAATTGACGTTGATATCTGGAATCCCAGGAGAGTCGAATAAATACTGTAGGAATGGCAAAAGCGGGTCGTCTTTCCAAGTAACTCCGGTGTCCGGAGCCAGTGACCGAAACAATCGTCGCGGCACATCGAATTTCGACGCTTTAACGTGGTGGATACTTTCAGTGAGCGTAAGTAGATGTTCCACCACTTCTTTTGAGCATATGGGATATCGTAGGACTTTGGTAAAGATCGTAGATTTATCGTGTGCGTGCTGAGACAGGGCTCGTCGGAATAAATATTGAGCGCGAAAGGAGATCTGAGAGGAGTGAAAGACGGCATATATATGGCGTGACGTTGCTGGAAGATGCTCAGAGAGCGCATGGAGTTGGATCTCGTAAAGGAGCTGCCGAGAATCGTTATGAGCTTGAATCGCAACTTCTGAGTATGAGAGTCACCTCCGCAGGCATGTCTTCTAGGCCCATGCCGTACAGCAGCAGACCCCACCACTGGGTGCTACAGTCACCGATACCAACTGCCGTGGTATCGTCAAGAAATGAGAGAACAAGAAGAGCGGCTAAGAATACATAAATAACTTTGGCCACAAAAAATATCGATCAAACAAGATTAGATTAGATCGACCTCAATTCAACGCCCTCCGAACAACTTCAAGTTGTTCACCATGAATCTACTTCTTCAGCACTTCCGAGTCATTATCAGCGACCGTCGACTCAATTACCAAAACAATACGCTGCAGCTGGATGAGTGCAAACAGCGTCATTACAACGTCTGAGCCTGGTTCTCCATCCATGTGTTTAAGGGCCTTTGAAAGTATCGACGCAAATCAAATACATAACCAATCCATTGCCACCTCGGCGCTGTGTCATATCCGAAACTTAGCCTGTCGCCGACGTCTTCCCGCGTCTACAAACTCTTGAGTGTTGTGTTCTAGAGAGCCTTCTTCGTTCGTCAGTTGGTCTTCTGCGCTCAGGAGTTCGGTGATCGGTGATAGACGTCACTTGGAACGCAGCGGGCACAATCGTCAGAGATTGGATCCCTATCCCTATCCAACAATTATTCCGCCTAGTATCTCTCAAGACTAAGGGATGCTGCGCAGTTGATACTCTTCTTCCGACTCTTATCGCCCTTCAGGAGCTTTTATGTCTTGCGATCCTACCTTCTCAGTCTTTGACGTGTGCTGTGCTTGAGGCATTATTGAGGTGGATAGCTCTCGAAGTCATCAAGGCCGATCCCAGAGCCCGTTCACATGACTGCACAGGGGATCATCCTTGTCCTACTCCCTCGTTCTGCCACCAGGCCTTCCCAGGCCTCACTGCACTAACCGTCTCTGGATGTACACGTCAACTCTTCCACCTGGTGAATGAAGAGCACTTCCCCTTTGATATCCCATCACTGACCATCAGGAGCGTTTGCTGCAGTGGTGAGTTTGACACCTCCGCTTTCGACAGAATCGCCACGAATTGCAGGAGAACCTTTGGCCTTGTATTGTACGACAGCACAGAGGACACGTTCTCTTCCTTTGCCTCCTTACGGCCCTCTTGGCCTCATTCGACTGTCCGTAGACTCGTACGCACCGTTGTCTTTCAAGTCTCCGAGATCGAAGAACTTGCTCGCTCCCTGCCGATGATAGAAATCCTCTTACACGGCAATTCTCTGATATCCATATCTTCCCTGTCCCCTATCGGCATCGCATTGAATCATCTCGCGCTTTTCGTGCGTGACTGCCCAAACCTCACTCAATTATGGGTTATGGTGGACACAAAACGTTGTGATACTTTACCACCCGATACCTCACCGTTTGCCGCTCTTCAGAAACTCCATCTGGGAGACTCATTCACACATTATACTTTCAAGGATATTGATCGCGCAGCAACCCTGCTGTTGGAACTCTTACTGATTCGCCGTCAAGTGGTGACGACATCGAAAAAAATGTAAGGCCGTTTCATGAAACGCTTGCAAAGTTGAGAGGGAGGACGCGGTGCTGCGAGAACGACCGAGATGTTCACAGACAAGCTTAGGGGCTTGTCAATGACTACGTTCTCAGGCTTGGCCTGAGTCCTTGATTTGGAAGTTGTGCATTATTGGAACAAGTACAGGTATTACACAAAAAGTATGTTCGTTATTAATGCGAAACTTGGCTGAGGCATCGGATTCGTTGAGATGCATTAACGTTATGCTACATATACTATGCAGTAGGCGATAGTACTATTGGATCTTCGTCCTTTTGTCGTAAAGCCCATGTGGATATACAACCTGTCATAAAACAATCTAAGCACTCTCCTTCTCATTCTCGATCGAGCTCTTCTCGGGGCTTCCTTCGAAGACGACCTGGTCGCCAAACACCTCGTTCATCTGCTCCAAAGTTTTACCTGCAACCATAGTAAGTCTCGTGTAGGCGTCAGAAGATAATGTGCGTTTTACCTTTGGTTTCAGGGAAGAAGAGTGCGATTAAGATCAAGTCGACCAAGTTCAGGCAGACAAACACCATGTAGAACTTCCAACCGATCTTCTTCATGGCCAGGGGGGAGACTTGGCCAATCATAGTGTTGAATGCCCAGTTAGCGCAGGTTGCCACCATTGTTCCGAGAGCACGCGAGCTAGTGGGGAAGACCTATCGACGAGTCAGTCAAGGAGTTCATAGCATGCCGCACACGGAAAACGTACCTCAGAAGCCAACACCCAGGACACGGGTCCGAAACTCAGGGAGAAGCACACGCTGGTCAAGAAGATCATGGCGATTCCAGCACTAAGGAAGAGAATTAGCAAAAGATGACTTTGGGTGGGATTTGAATTACATACCGTTGAGCAGTGATGTTGGGGCTGGGAGCGTCGGGAGGGTTGGTGGCCACGATGGCTGCGAGGATGGAGAATGTCGCAACGAAACATGTGGCACCGAACATGAGGGGCTTCTTCCTTCCAACGCGATCGAGGAGGAATATGATGAAGCTTTGAGTAGGTGGTCATTAGCGCATGTCGCAACAAGATGTGATAGCCGACAACATACATGATGTTTGCAATGGGTCCGACGGCACCATAGATACTGCAAATCGGGTGAGAAAAAAGTTGCCAACATGAATCGTTGTGGGAACGCACCCTTGGACAAGAAGACCCTTCGATCCAGTGACACCGAGACTCGCGTACATGGTAGGTCCGAAGTAGTTGATGACTTGCGCCACAAGGTTAGATGAGAAGGGAGAAGGATGTGGTAAAAGTCGCACCATTAATACCAGTGAACTGGCAGAAGACTTGCACACCAACGGAGACAAAGGTCCTCCTGCACATGGGGCGAGTAGACCAGAGGGAGGAGAGTTTGCGGGTCCTGACGAGGGCCTCGGCCTTAATGGTGTCGTGCATCTCGCGGTATTCAAGCTCTGCGGCCTCCTCGTGACCCTTGCCGTGGAGTTTGTACACAACCTCTTTGGCCTCCTCATCTCTGTTGACTTCCAACAACCAACGCTAAAAATTGAGTTGTAAGCGTCTGGCACACGAAACACCAGAAGGCATATTCACAGGAGAGTAGGGCAGGAATTGTATGCCGACGAGCAGAAGGAACGCAGGGACGAGCTAGAAGGGGTATGTTAGCAAAAGTAGATTGAGAGCAGATGAAACTGCACTGACCTGCAGTCCGAGAGGGAACCTCCAAGAGACGTCGGACTTGATGAATTGACAGCCATAGCCGACCTACATGGAAAAGATGAACACAGATATCGAAAACTGTGGAAGTTAATGATGCATACCCAGTTGGCAACAATGAAGCCGATACCGAGCATCTGCTGGGTCAGACCCACAAGGAAACCACGGTTCTTGGGGGGTGCGATCTCGGTCTAGATAAGATGAATAAGTATCTGCAATATCAAGGCTTTGTTGCATACTTACATTGTACAAGGGCACGGTCATTGAGAGGATACTAAAAAATATATATGAGTAATGTTGCATAGAAGAGTTGCGCGAGAGAGTTACCCGATGGCAAGGCCACCGATAATACGTCCAACGAGAAGAGTTGCAACATTGTTTGCGCCGGCTTGCATAGCGGCACCCCAGAGTGCGAAGAGGCAGCCAATCTGAGATGAAGAAGTCAGCTCTGCCTTCTCGATGACGTTCTATTAAATACTTACCTGAATTGTGCGCTTACGACCGAACCTGTCGTTTGCCCTATATCTACAACTTGAGTTCAAGGACATAGACGCCTCACAGTCATTGCATACCATCCTGCACCCATGGCACCGAAGAAACATCCACCTGATATTCATAATGAGGACAGATTCGTCTCAGAAGGAAGATATGAACGCACCGTTGAAAGTTGAGACAACTGCTCCCTCAATGCTTGAGTCGCTTGAGAAGTGCGCTTGGTAGCGCTCCATGGTAAGCACGGACGCGATGATACCGCTGAATAGACGTTAGCGAAAGAAGTCATATGAGATTAGAGTAAGAGGCTTGCCTGTCATATCTGGGGAAGCGCCACGGGGTGTTATATCAAACCCCCGACATAAATTATTGTTGGAACTCACCCGAAGAGGAACGCGCCTGTAGAATGGTTAAGATCTGGACTGGAGTGGTAGAAGACAAGTAGAAGGCTTACCGATGGACGAAAACACAGCGATGAAAATGTTGTAGAACAGCCCCATTGTGGAAGAGAGTGGAAGTGGGTGCTTTCAGACTGTCAAGGCCCGCCTCGCTCATGGCGTCGCCTTTTAAGTTTTGTACGCGTCGCTGGGGATGGACGTAAGGGCATAGTGGTGCGGGTAAACCATGGAGAAAAAAGAAGCATATTGGAAGCGTGGGTGGGGTATCACGCGTCTTGATCAGCGGCCCGCGCGACGACTGAATTCCCGGCTGATAGTACAGGCCTGAACCTGCCTGTACATTTTGAACAGTTTTCCAGAGTTTTCCTAGGTTTTCCTCAAGCTTTAGGCGAACTGCATGGAGCAACACGGGGTTTTGTGCAGGCCTGAGGGCGCGTCAAAGTGAAAGGGATACATTTGGGGCAAACTAGAGGCGTAAAAATGTAGACACATCAAACCAACATGGTCACAAGTGCATAAACTACACGAGGAAGACGACTATGATTACGACTTGAGGTTTTCTAGAGAGCTCGTAATCATGTCAATTAGTGGGGTAAATAGTTTTAGCGCTCACCTTGTTCCTGACTGTGGCCCAACTGAGGCCCGACGGCCGAGGTACGAGAAGACCTGCTATGTTATAGGCTCAACTTAAGCAGCCGTCGGACCCGGTTGCCCTGGCTCTGCTTCAGTTTTCTCGATCGCCAAGGCCTCCCCCTCGCTATTTTTGGCCTCCGGCTCTTCTTGTTCGGGTGGAAAATATTCTGGAACGAGAGAACTGCCGGCACCCGTCAGCGATCGTAGTTAGTGGGGACGGTGGGGAGGTGGGGGAAGGTGGGGATAGCTGGACAGCGGGGTGGGGGAAGACTGATTCTCACTTATAGACATCAAGATCCTTGTTGCTGAAGACGACGAAGACTACGCGTTCGATCTAACGCAGATGGCTATTAATACCTAACAAGCCTCAAGCGTTTAGAACATGTTGGCGGCATACCTTTGCGCCCTGCTCTGACTCAACAAACGTTCGGACCTCGTCTAACGCGATGCGTGTTGCGTCTTCTATCGGATAGCCATATACACCAGTGGAAATAGAAGGGAACGCCTGTGCACTTAAGTATCCAGGGTCGGACAAACGCGCCACTTCGAAAGGACGCGCTATGCATTAGATAAACTCACGATGTGCCTGACTTCATTCTCAACCGCCACCTCCAGACTTGTTTTATAGCACGATGCGAGGAGCTTCGCCTTTTGCTCCGCGGCGTCCGATGAATATATAGGTCCGACGGTGTGGATAACATGTCGCCTATAGGATTTGAAAGATTAGGGAATATCAGTAGTCAGGGAGGTCTTTCAAGACTGACGAAGGAAGGTTGTAACCGCGGGTAATCTTTGACTCGCCTGTCATACACCCATTTAGCGTACGACCTGAAAAACATTCATCAAGTGAATTGTGAATTAGTGGAAGTTCTGCTTGCATTCTTCGACAAGATGAGGCCCAGCAGCACGGTGGATCGCGCCATCGACTGCCATTCAAAGTAAACTATTCAAAGATCATGTTTCAATCGAGTTGTAATCGCACCTCCCCCGCCGCCTTGATCAGAGTCATCGATAATGAGGCTTCTCTTGAGATGACAGGTAACGATGAAACGCACCGAGAAGACTCTTGTTTGCAGCATTGACGATTGCGTCAATTTCCAGCTGTGTGATGTCTCCTTGGCTGTTTGACGCACGAGATGGCAATTGGTGTCCTGTTGAAGCTCTGAGAGAAACGTATGGACACACTAGACTGATATTCTCTTTAACAGCGAAGGATTCGGTTTGTAAAGAGCCTTGTCTGCCGCAGGCGCGCTGAGGGTCGCCGCTTTGTAGCGTTGACCGATTGTCAAGATATCTGTCAAACGAACAATGGTGTTATCCTCAGGCTCAGATTCCGACTCGTGTGACGACATTCTGGATGGATAGGCGGATAGATTCTGTCGAGCTCGAGGTCCTGTGGACAACGCAAATCGAAACCGAGGAAGAAGTTGTCTAACACGGTCGAAGAGCATTCAACAAATAATTATAAGCGAGCTGGACTTGAACGCAGTGACGCAATCTGGGGTTGATCTGGGTCACGGCATGGGTCGTCCTTGCAAAGGCTCCATTCTACTTCGCAAGCTTAAAGCTTTAAATTATGGTGGTACAGCCCCAGTGTGATCCATTGAACGTATGTAGTACATGCGATCCAATTGACAAGTACAGATTATCCAATTACAACGACATAATCGAAAAAAAGAAACAGATGGTTACGCCAGCGCAGAGTGAACAGGAGTCCAATGCAAAGTTGTAAATGATGCAGCGGAAGTAGTGAAGACATGAATGGAGTCATAACGTCGTAAGATGCTTCAGCAACAAGCAATTATGGTGGCCCGACAGGAGCAATTAGTGTAAGAATAATGATAGTGAGGTGATGCATGAAAGAAGCGAGCTGAAGGCAACGAATGTCAGCGTCGAGGATAGATGGTAATTGGTGTAAAAACACTAACCGACGGTCCAGCATTGATTTGTAGGCATAAGTAGCAAGGCTATGACACGACATGCCCATGTAATGAGGGTAAAGGTGGTACATATCGATGTGAGTCAACGCCAAATGTAGGGGTTCCCGCTTGAGAGCGTTCAGCTATGGTAGCCGTAGGGATCAGTGTCCCGTTGAGAGATTGCGCAACTGTTCGGTCTGTGTCGTCCGTGGTAGTACTGAGGGTAGTAACGGGTTGATTATGGGGATAGTATGACAGACGTCGCGAATTGGAGAAGTCATAGACAGTAAATCTGCAGAAGATCAACGTCAATTCAACGTGTCCTAAAAAATATATCAACGACGTACTGTTCTTCGAGTTGCCGAAGCTCGGGTTTCATCTTTTCAAGATCAGGATTTGCTTTACGTTTCGAATGTGTCAATGGCTTTTCAACCATCAAAAATTCGTCAAGTTCGTGTGAGACATCGAAGTTCGCTTTGTCCATCTATATGTGGATAGGTATGAGACAAGTTGGAGTAGAGGGAAAAGCAACGAGGCTTACATCCGGAACGAACAGCGGTTGGCTCTCCTTGTTCTCAAGGTTGTCCCAGTCTATACATTGGAACCATGGATGTTCCCGAATGTCCTGAATGCCCTGGCCATCGGGCCGACATCCAAGGCGCTTCTCGGGCTCGCGTTCAATGAGCTAACGGCTGTATTTCAGTAACCGAAGTGACACGCGTGTAAGAAATCTTACCCCTTGAAGTGCTAGTATACCTGCTTCACTACAGCGCGACGCAGCATTTTCGGGAAACCTTAGTGGGTCTTTGAGGATGGAATGGGTCATTTTCTCCGCGTTCCGGCCGTCGAAGGGGCGTTTCCGGAAGATGAGCTCGTAGGCAGTGACACCTAAGCTCCACCAGTCGATCTGCCACGAGTAGCCTTTTCTTGATACAACCTGGGGCGCCATGTAAGCCATGCTCCCAGCGACACTTGTGTGTTGTCGACGCTCTGAGTAGTGAATAGCGACGTTGAAGTCGGTGATATGAGCGTGTCCCATAGCATCCAATAAAATATTATCTGGCTTCAGGTCACTGTAAACCATGTTAGTAAAGGAGGGGCAATGGTGGCCGTATACATACCGATGAATTATTCGTTGTCGGTGAAGGTATTCTAGTCCACAGGAGAGTTCGGCCATCCAGAATCTTACAACATCCTCAGCTATGTACCCCCTACGTTCAAGATGGACTGGACTAAGAGTGAGATGGGTATAGGCGCTCGAGATTGGCATTGACGTACATCGCAGATCTCCCCCTAACATCAGGTCTAGCACAAAGAAACAGTTCTCGTCGTCTTGGAAAGCGTATCGTAGGTTGCAAACGAACGGGTGGTCAATCTACGCAATTGCCGTCGTTAGTGGACCAGGGTGCGGGGCTACCGAGGATGTTGCACACCTCTTCCAAAAGCCGGCGCTCCTGTATTATATTGGCGATAGCTTTCTGGCGGATACATCGAGTCTTGTCGATGTACTTGAGGGCATAGAGTTTTTTGGAGCGCTTATGCTCGACGACCCGCACCTGCTCGCGTGAGTGACAATATTCATAGCGATGAGATAGCACATACCTTGCCAAACGCCCCCTTGCCGACAGCCCGATGAAGATCGAAATGGTAGAGAGTGACCTCTGCGTCAAAGTCGACGGGCTCAGTGATGCAGCAGCACACGCCTCCCATTCTCAGAGCCTGAACAAGAAATAATCGCAAAGGTTAGGTTATTAGAGAGAGGAAATACAAGGAGGTCAATATGAGGCTATATAGAATGAAGAAGACTTTGTCCCAGTGATGGCAAATTGGCAGGCGTCAAATCCCCCTTTGATCCCTGTTTGGCATTTCGCCGACTTCGCCCTGATGGGACCGCAACGAAGACAATAGTTACCCGAGACCGAGGGTAAATCGAGTGAGCATGCGGACAAAAAGGACAAAAGAACTTGGAGCTCACAGAGGGACTTGATATATATTCCAACTTCACGCTAATCCTCCACGGGAGTGGCAACCCTAGCTTTATACCTGATCTAGGCGCTTCTAGGCGACTGATATTACTCCAACAGCGTCACGGTCCGGGAGTGGCCGTTGAATCTATCGCCGGCCGTCGAATCTACTTACAGTATAGGTTAGGAGAAAAGCAAATTACTTGTTTGCATCCTGTCAAGGCCGCCTCGCTGCAACCACAGTGACATTGGCGCATCCATGGATCACATTGACTATGAGCACCAAAGTCTGCTGGCACCAACTCAGGAAGTTCTGGCAGCAGTCAAAGTTTTCCCTTTGATACCGTCCCTGAAGAAGGATGTCGTCGTATGTTTCCGTCAATATCCATTTTCGCTATCTTCTGACAAGGGTTTCCTTTCGTAGAAAACAATTGGCAAGTGGACCAGCCTCGTGTATTGCCGCTGTAACACACTCATATGACCTTTTGACGTCAACAGATAGTGCTCTCAGCTGGGAGTTAGTCCACATTCACCTGTCTGCATGGCGCCTAACTGATTTGTGTAGCCAGCTTACGGCGTCTGACATCAATTTCAGCATAGTCCGCCCGATCGTGAACAAGTATGCGCGTCTCAACAATATGGCGACTGTCTACGCGTGCCTCGTCGTGCGGTCATATTTTCTCTCAACGTGCGAGGTCGACCTCGCCTACGCAGCCGTCATGCACTCTCGAGCGATGCTCTGCGAGATTCTTGCTATGAAACTCCTCAACTGCTTCGCGTCGAATCACATACAACTTGTGGCCGTTTTGACAACACGATGGAACCCACTGGCAGGGGCGACGGACGAGATTGTGGACCAGGTTAGCCTGGCCGTGGGTGGCAAGGAAGGCGAGCTGGAGTCTGCACAGAGCGCCCTTGATGTGGGCGACCATTCCTTCTAACAGTTTCAATGATTCTGAGGAGGTGACAGATGGCGATATCGACCAAGGCGAAAGCCTTCATGGCGTCGCCCGTGTCCCAAAAAGTTGTCAACGACGTGTATTACGGGCGAATCGTATTTTCCATGTTCGGTCATAGGTCGATCCTGGCAGACAATTACAAGTCTCGCGCCATCGAACTCTACGACTCCAGCAAGGCGCCATTTATAGACCATTACAGGTGCGTCAGTCTACAGTTCCTTTTTCCACGATGCAGGGTTCTCAATGACTCGAACAAGGTTGCGCGTACCATTTTATGGGGCCATACTCGAGTTTCTGAACTTTAGCTTTCTGCTAATCACTTTCGTCTTGTGCCTTTCGAGTGAGTGCTGCTCGTGTCATTACGATACATCGATCTATAGAACGCTTTTTTTTGTGATTTTAGCTCAGGAACCAACCAAGATCACTGGCTGGGAAACGGTCTTCATTGTCTTGGCTGCTGCATTTACCCTGGAGGAATATACCGCTGCTACTGAACATGGATGGATCAGTGAGGCGCTACTCTATTCCAATGTATACATGAGCTGACTGTAAAATCCGCAGTTTACATCGCAAATGTAAGCTTGCCTCGTTTCTCGTTACCTGTTCAGGGAACTAATGTGCAAACAACTAGCTTTGGAACGTGTTTGACTTCTCATTCATAGCAATATTCCTTGCGTACCTGGTATTGCGAGTCCAGGGAATCAACTGTGGCAATAGTAGGCCTGATCATTTCTTGTCAAGATATTTACAGTACACCTGACCAACATCTTTCATTAGTTGCTACCTCGGATCTTGCATTTGACATTTTAGCCTGTGGTGCTTGCATACTATTTCCAAGGTGACGTACTCGGGTCTGTGCTTCCCGCCATCATTCATGATTTTGACTGCTCTTCACTTTAGACTGGCCTTCTTTGCGATCTCGAATAATGTTGTGATCTTGTAAGTGCAATTCAGTACATGCCTTGCGCTAGACGGTTGCTTACCACATGACCTTCATAGGTCGCTGCGCGCCATGGTGTCACAATTCATCTTCTTTATTGGAATTGCAGCCGTATGTTTTTCGGGCCTGCTATTTACGCTGTGGACGCTATGTGAGCCCCTCTAGCCCCATATTGCGAAAACGTGTTGATGGTAGCTGGTGCTATTGATAGCTCAAGGCGAGGCGGAACCGCGTTCGATGCAGTCCATTGCGTGGTTAATGACACAGATCTGGTTCGGCAACACCTCACTCAGCTTTCGCGACGCGACGAGTTTCCATCCTCTCTTTGGTCCGATTTTGATGGTCATCTTTGCTGCACTTTCCAACACGCTGCTGCTGACCAGTGAGTTGCACCCCTCATTTACTAGTGTTATCTCAACCTTTCCCTTCTAGTTTTGATTTCTCTTCTGTCAAATACCGTTGCGGCAATTCAGGAGGTAAGACGCCTACGTTGCGCAATTGCTTATTACTCATGAGATGTTCCTGTACACAGAATGCTACTCAAGAAGTAAGCAGATCTATCAAATTTGGTTACGCCTTTTTGATTATCTATAGTACCTATTTCAATTTGCCATTGCGACTATGGCAGGGTACGTAGAGTCCCTGTTCCTTAATCGTTCAGCTCGCGCTGAACGTGGCCCACTGTAGCGTCAAGTCAGACGCCCTCTTCTCATACCAGCCTCCGTTCAACATCCCCGCATTCTTAATCCTCAAGCCGGCAACATACATGTTATCACCCCGCGCTCTCCACAGCTTCAACGTCTTCCTTATCAAGCTAACAAGCTTTCCGACCCTCCTGTCGATTGGCATCTACGAGCGCTATTTCGCTATCGGCATGAGATTCGCGGAGACGCGCCGGGAAGCTGCGCAATCGTTCTTCAATAGTCTTCCTCGCCATATCAAGCACATGCCTCTCGTCGAAGCTCTCGTTGGTTCCTCATCCAATGACATCTACGACGCCATTTTTGATGTCGATGTGGCCAGCGAGCTGGACCCTTTCGATGAATCTGATGACGATGGTCCCATTCTTCGGTCCTTCCATTCCCGGGAGAATATAGCAGCCTCAGCGGCGCATGCCCCGCCAACTCCTCGTCGCACGCGTGTTATATCAAATAGGAGCCTAGCTTCAGCACGAGAGTCGCCAAGGCCTGGGCTGACCTTAAACCTGCCGCCGGAGCCTCTCTTGTCTGCAGAAGGACCGATCAGCGAGAGCAGAAGCCCTCTAGCGATGTTGTTTAGCTCACGAATGCCGTCTGCGGACGGGCAAGCTGCGGCAAGCAGAGTGGAAGCGGCTGCTAGGCGGGTAGAACATATGCTGGAGGATATTCAACACTTGCCCGTACAGAAACTGAAGGACGAAATGAAGGATTTGCAGGTACGGTGTAGTATTGAACCTGTTTCTTGCAACATGTTAAGGATGAATATCTGTTGCAGGAACGGCAAGCACGGATTGAAAACCTCCTGCTTGTTCTCACGAGAGGTATGAGGAATGAGGCTCCTGTGGCCCGGAGACACGACTCAATCGCATAAGGTGTGCGTTCGTCGTCTATTTGTTTCGATTGTTGTTTGGGTGTTATGTGTTTGCTTTCTTGGGGAGCGCTTAGAAGGCGCTCGGGTTCTTAACGTTTTGTTTCCACTCAACCCTAAGTTTCGTAGATACTATTGAGCTATGGTCTACCTGATCTCGGAGACTTTCGAAATGAAATAGCCTTCATTGACACAGTTAAATGTGAACTTGATTTTGCCTGACATCAATCATGTGCAGCTTCAAGGCAAGCGCCCGGAAACCTGCCAGTGGGATCCACACAGACGAGTAGATGCAATTCGCCATTCGTCTGGTCATGTAATCATGGGCCCATTCACTTCGAAAGGAGGGTTAGACTCAATTCAGAGTGGCTTGAGAGTGGCCGGTTCTGACCGATGTTCTGACCAATCGATATCTGATGGCTATAGCTCGTCCGACTTATTCTGATGCATTGTTTTTGGTAACCAACACGATTCAAAACCAGGAGAAGAACCCCTCTCGCTAATTTCAGTCCCCAACCAGTCAACAGGTACCCTTTGATTTGACCGCTGCTTTCGGCCTGGTGCAAAATTTCTCTGCCAATCTCATAACGACAGCAAATTCTATTGTAAGAATATAAGTATACCCTTCAGTGATATCAATTTGTCTATCGACTGAAACCCGTCTTGCAGGAACATGTTGATCGTTCTAGTCCCAGAGGTCCAGGATGTAATTTTCGAGCTGGCAGCCCGCACGAGTCCTGGAGATGCTCCTGGGTTGTCTATTATCTCTCGACGCGTTCAGATATGCGTTGAAAAGGTCATCTATGAAAACCTTTTCCTCTTCACAGAGTCATCATACTGCGATGAGCCTGAGAGGGCTGACATTGATAAAATTCTGCCCACGTTTTCAAACCGCCAGCCGAGTTTTTTGCCATTTACGTGAAGAACGTGTACTTCACGCCGTCAGTCGGCTGTGCCAACATCGAATACATCCTCTCACTTTGCACCGGAATTCGACACCTAGCCATTTGGTTGGAAGGAGGCCAGGGTAACTGGATATTACCATTGGCAAATTCCCTCGAGTCTCTCGTTGCCCATAAAGACATCTTCAAAGAAATGGCCAGCTCTGGAGTTCTTTTTCCAAATTTAAATCACGTTTGGCTCAGCTTTTTGGGTCCAACACTACCATCCCTCGACACACTCCCAGCCCTGAAAACCCTGGAACTTCATTTGGATTGCGTTTCTCGCGATCTTCACGAGGATCCTTGGAAGGAGGATACACAAATGGCGATTTCTACGGCTCCGAAACTTCGGTCATTGGTGGTGCACGCTGACCGTGATTGTACAAGCTTGATGCAGATATGGATGGACACAATTGACACCCCTGTAGAGATGGAGGCAAGGGTGTATGATAGTCGTGACATCGATGCCGCTGAAGCTTGGCAGAGGATAATCGCTCAGTGAAGTGAAGAGCACCATACTCAGGCAAATTGTAGGCTCAATACATTTATACATAGGTCCTCTGTGTCTCCCGAGCCACTAGACTCTTCAAAGTGATCTATGTCTGCATACCGAGTCTATCCATATGCAATGAAATATCTACTGCATCCTCTCGTGTGAGGGTTTACTCGGGATTCTTATTAGTAGCATGTCAGCCGCGGAATGGTCCGTATCTTCTGTGAGAGGCGATGCAACGTGCGTCGAGGGCTCCGTAATGGGTGATGTGGGATGGGCAATGGGTGATATGGGATGGGCAATGGGTGTCAGGGTCCTCATGGATCATTGTGATGTGGAAGATGGGATTACAACGGCCACCTTGCGTAGGCGCTGCTGTAAACGGAGAAAGTGCCCGTTGTACTCCTCTTTGCAAGAGAGAAGGCAAGCCTATGGAGATGATGCCCTTGACTATGGGATCATCTTTGTCAAGGACACGGTTTCTTGACGATATACCTCCGTGAGGTCCAATGGGTCGTGCCCCTTGGTCATCGCCCACAGCCCAGATTGTCATCGAGGCCACTCGCAAGGTCGGGTGTCTTTGTTATGTTGTTGTGGTACTTGAGCATCGACACGCGGATCTAGAGAGTCGAGTCTAGTACTTGCTACTGGCTGTTGTTTCGATATTTGAAAGGTATGTACCTATATGTACATGAAGAGCTTTTGAAAAAGGACACTTGTCAGCGTCGTTTTTTGGATTCTGGGTCCACTTCCCATAAACAGAGAAATTCAAAAGTGGATTCAAAAGTGACCGAAAAGTGTTACCATGGCGTATTAGTATACTTGCTTAGTTTCAATATGCTTGTGGGTTCTCCAGGCTATGAATCTGCATGATGCAATATAAATGGACAGACGAACTTGAATGTCTCTGGAATATCTCCAGCCAGGACCCGCATAATGGAAGCTTTTGACGTTATGAGCCGGGAGTAAGAATTTGAAGTCACGAAGTTTAAACGTTGAACGGGGTACAGTCGCGGACAAGCAAACTCAACAAATTGAGAAGGTCTTTTATCTACGCGTGATCTACTGATCAAACGGTCCT